>PIJE02000163.1:581303-606388 GCA_002895965.2 Coryphaenoides rupestris
TCTCTCGTTACAGACCGGCGGGTACCTCCTAGCCCGGCGAGCATTGCAAACCACCAGAACTGTTCCACTGTTGCCCCGGTGGGATTAGCTCTAAACTTCCACTTGACACCTGTCACACACTTCGTTTTCCCCCCCTCACTCTCTCTCTCACACACTGTCAACTACTCTCGAATGCAATAACCCCCCAACTCCAAAACGGTAGGGAAGCAAGTAGAGGTGCACCAGCACAAGATACATACAGAGGGATCATTGGGGAATAGCGTCTTATGAGGTTATTGTGTGCGTGGCAGCAAAATGCGTTTGAGCGCGAGATAAGTGCAGTTTGGACATCCATGCCTCTCGCGACTAAACACCACACACACACACACACACACACACACACACAGAGAGGCTTGCACACACTTCATTCATAGATATCCACACCAGAGGTGCACAGGGACTGAGTAATTGGCCGCAGGTGTAGGCGGTTGTGGATCAGCCTTGTTTTTTTTTGGTATTCATAATAATACCCTTGTGTCTGTTTGAAGCAACGTCCTTGCCCGTTTTTGTGTGGCCACCGGTATTGCTGCTTGCAGCTTTTCTCGAGAACCACTCACTCAAAACAACTCCAGAGTGCTTCACACTGCTGCATTTCTTCCTTGGGTCCTCCTCAGCAATACACCGGCGCGGTGCCCGTTCCGTTGCCTGCTTGGAACGGGCCGATTGCTGGCAGCCTTCCTGAGAACCACCACAGCCAAGTGTGAAGTTCATCAGATGTGCTGTCGTCGAGGAAATCGAAGCACATACAGACATACATACCCTGGCATACGGCAGGAGGAGAGGCATAGTAATTGAAGGGAGGTATCTTTCAGCCTGCTGGCTCCACCCCCGTGCCTTATAAGGACTTCCTTGCCATAAATGAGGAAAAGCTGTGGCTCGTTAAGCCACCAAGGCCATAAGGAGGAAAAGATGTGGCTCGTTAAGCCACCAGGGCTTATAACAAGGAAAAGCTTTGGCTGGTTAAGCCACCAGGGCTTTTCCTATAAAGGGAAGAGCAGAAGGGGAGAAGGAGCTGTGTGCTCCACATGGAGACCTTGACAGTGGGAGCACTGCATGGGCTGAGGACTCAGTCATGGAACCCCTGGAACCCAGAAGAAGGACTAACCCTTAAATATTACAAGAGACTTCCATGGACTGTTATTTCTCCTTCCTTCCCTTTCCTTTAAGTTGTGCTTTGAGTGTGTTTTGTTGTGGAACTTGGTGGCATGGAAACCCCAAACCCTTGAGCCTGCTACAATACACACACACACACACACACACACACACACACACACACACACACATACATACTGTGACACACTCAGTGGGGGTAAGAGTGTTCACAAGACTGTAAATAATTATTTCAATGTCCACACCAAAATTAAATGAAATACAAACTATTTATCGACTGTAACTGGGAGTGAGAAGTTATGGTTAATAGCAGTGGCAAGTCCGTGATCCAATAGAGTCGTCGTAGTCCAGAAGCAGGGTCTAGCACACCCGGGACGAAGTCTCAGACAGATCAAGGCAAGGCGGGCGGGAGGGTAGTCAGGCAAGTGAGGGTCATACACGAAGTGGGATCTCGGACGTTCAAGGGCAAAGGCACACAGCCAACTTCTTCTACGATCACAGCGCATTCATATCAATTCCACCACTTCCAACACTTTCCCCACTTGTGTGGTCCTCTCCTATTTATGTCCTTTAACCAGGGCGTTGATTGGCTGCCACGGAGTTCCTCTAACAAGGCGCAGGTATTTCCACTTGGGATGATTGCAGGTCTATACGGCTGTGTCTCAGGGGCTCCCTCTATGGGCCGAAGTGCTGGGAAAGGCTCCTCGGTGGCCGGCTGCCACAATACATACATACATACAGTGATTCCTCTAATTATAGATGTGGGCGCTTTGCAGGCAAGGTTAGTTCAAATCCGCTTCTTAATTTTTCTCTTCCATCACATTTTGCCTCGGGAAAAAAGAAAGCCTATTATGTTATAAAGTCAAACAAACATTGACTATACTTAATTGTATTGGTTGGTTTCATTAGTCCAAATGCATTGCATTGCCGATAGTAGACAGGAACAGTTGGCAACAAGTCAGCAGCACACACAATGTAGCAACGGACAAAGATAATCATAAAAACAGCCTCTAATATTAGCCTAACTAGCCATACATGTTTGCTCATTTGATGACTTTCGTTTCATCTTCTGAAGAAAAGCCTTAATGTATAGAATGGTGAATAACTATTCCTGTTTTATCCTTAGAACAACAGTAAATGGACAGTAAATAGACAACATTTTATAATAGTGGGTTGAGAAACGGATGAAACGGTGTAAACAGTGGTGGTTCATGTGTCTCGGGCGGTTGCAGTTACATTAATATGCGGAATCGAGTTAGAAAATACTTTAACCGTGTATCACTAATACACACCAGAGGATTATTTGGAGGTTGTGGATAATGTTGAAAAAAATACATTCAAAAGTAGACATCGGTGCGCTTTCCATGACACGTTAATGAGACATCCCACTTCCTTTAATGCTTTTATATTATCTGCTGTGGTATCACAGTTTAAAAATACCCTGTTTCCCCATCGTACCTTCTCTTCTTCATAAACAAACTGTACTTACTTTGTTTTGTGTGTTTTTCACAGATGGAAAGTGTTGTCTACACTGGTGATAAGGTTCCATAGCAAAACACATATGATCCATCACAAATGTGTGTGTGTGTGTGTGTGTGTCTGGTGGTTGTGTATGTGTGTGTGTGTGTCTGCGCGTGTGCAAAGTCTATGTGTATAAGGAAGCATATGTGTGATTGTGTAAAGGATGTGTGTGTGTGTGTGTGTGTGTGTGTGTGTAAAGCAGCCTCTGAAACAGCCTCATACTTCATATCTTAAAATATGGTGAGTGCTTTTATCCAAGTATCATAACAATGTCGTCGAGGAAATCGAAGCACATACAGACATACATACCCTGGCATACGGCAGGAGGAGAGGCATAGTAATTGAAGGGAGGTATCTTTCAGCCTGCTGGCTCCACCCCTTATATAAGGACTTCCTTGCCATAAATGAGGAAAAGCTGTGGCTCGTTAAGCCACCAAGGCCATAAGGAGGAAAAGATGTGGCTCGTTAAGCCACCAGGGCTTATAACAAGGAAAAGCTTTGGCTGGTTAAGCCACCAGGGCTTTTCCTATACAAGCTCCTTCCCTGCCAGACCACGGCAACCACTTAACCCGACCGCCCATAATAACCGGTGGGCGAGTAGCGCGCAAGCCCCGGCGCCACATCGTAAGCTAGCTCACCCATCATGGTTTAGCCACCCTCCCAGTTCGCACAGTGGGTCCACCGCACTGCCCATCAACCTTCTGCACTATGGTCTATTCTGGGCCGTCCCGAACCGGTGCAACTCTAGGCTCCATGCGAACCCTCCCTGTATCCCAGATATGAATGGGATTCTCATCCTCGTCTATCCCTATCCCTCCTCTCTCCTCTCCTCCTCTTTCTCCTCTCCTCCCTCTCCCTCTCTCCTTCCCTCTTCTCTCCTCTCCTCCCTCCCTCTTCTCCTCTCTCCTTCTCTCTCCTCTCTCACTTCTCTCGATCTGACCACAAACTGGAGAGAGAAACACAAACCGGCAACTACCACAGCACACTACACACACACACACACACCCACACACACACACACACACACACACACACACACACACACACACACACACACACACACACACACACACACACACACACACACACACACACACACACACACACACACACACACACACACACACACACACACACACACTCACTCACTGCGCCAACATGAACAACAGTCTGCTAGACCAGCATTATAATTTATTCAAATCCGTAATCGAACGTAATTGAATCTGATCCAACGCCACCTGACGTACACAACTACTCATCAATCACCTGATTCCACTGTCCAACGTGCGGGGGAGTAGTGAGATAGTTCATTTGGTCTTAAATCTAGCACTGTCTTGGCAACTGTCCGTCGAATCACAATACTCTGCACAGTCGTTTGCTTGTACCAGCCAGAGCCTCGAACGCTCGCTCCTACAGCACCCCACAACGGCAATCGCTGTTGTCCAGAAGCAGGGGTCTAGCACACCGGGACGAATTCTCAGACAGATCAGGGCGAGGCAGGCAGGAGGGTAGTCAGGCAAGTGAGGGTCATACACGAAGCGGGATCTCGGACGTTCAAGGGCAAAGGCACACAGCCAACTTCTTCTACGATCACAGCGCATTCATATCAACTCCACCACTTCCAACACTTTCCCCACTTGTGGGGTCCTCTCCTATTTATGTCCTGTAAACAGGGCGTTGATTGGCTGCCGCGGAGTTCCTCTAACAAGGCGCAGGTATTTCCACTTGGGATGATTGCAGGTCTATACGGCTGTGTCTCAGGGGCTCCCTCTATGGGCCGAAGTGCTGGGAAAGGCTCCTCGGTGGCCGGCTGCCACAATACATACATACATACAGTGATTCCTCTAATTATAGATGTGGGTGCTTTGCAGGCAAGGTTAGTTCAAATCCGCTTCTTAATTTTTCTCTTCCATCACATTTTGCCTCGGGAAAAATAAAGCCTATTATGTTATAAAGTCAAACAAACATTGACTATACTTAATTGTATTGGTTGGTTTCATTAGTCCAAATGCATTGCATTGCCGATAGTAGACAGGAACAGTTGGCAACAAGTCAGCAGCACACACAATGTAGCAACGGACAAAGATAATCATAAAAACTGCCTCTAATATTAGCCTAACTAGCCATACTTGTTTGCTCATTTATCTCTCTCCTCCTCCTCTCTCTCTCCTCTCTCTCCCTCTCTCCTCTTTCCTCTCCCTCTCTCTCCTCTCTCCCTCTCTCTCCTCCTCTATCACTCTCTCCTCCTCTATCGCTGTCCTCTCTCTCTCTCTCTCCCTCTCTCTCTGTCTCTCCTCTCCTCTCTCTCTCTCTCCTCTCTCTCTGTCTACCTCTCCCTCTCTCTCTGTCTCCTCTCTCCTCTCTCTCTGTCTCTCTCTGTCTCTCTCTCTCCTCCTCTCTTTTCTCTCTCTCTCTCTCTACCTCTCTCCGCTCTCTCACACATACACATAACACACACACGACACCTCACACACATACAGTAAACACACACACACACACACACACACACACACACACACAAACACACACACAAATAGAATGGTGAATCTGTTTTATCCTTAGAACAACAGTAAATGGACAGTAAATGGACAACATTTTATAATAGTGGGTTGAGAAACGGATGAAACGGTGTAAACAGTGGTGGTTCATGTGTCTCGGGCGGTTGCAGTTACATTAATATGCGGAATCGAGTTAGAAAATACTTTAACCGTGTATCACTAATACACACCAGAGGATTATTTGGAGGTGTGGATAATGTTTGAAAAAAATACATTCAAAAAGTAGACATCGGTGCGCTTTCCATGATGTCCATGATTTTCCATCCCACTTCCTTTATGCTTTTATATTATCTGCTGTGGTATCACAGTTTAAAAAATACCCTGTTTCCCCATCGTACCTTCTCTTCTTCCATAAACAAAACTGTACTTACTTTGTTTTGTGTGTTTTTCACAGATGGAAAGTGTTGTCTACCCTGGTGATAAGGTTCCATAGCAAAACACATATGATCCATCACAAATGTGTGTGTGTGTGTGTGTGTGTCTGGTGGTTGTGTATGTGTGTGTGTGTGTCTGCGCGTGTGCAAAGTCTATGTGTGTAAGGAAGCATATGTGTGATTGTGTAAAGGATGTGTGTGTGTGCTTTTTATCCAAGTGTCGTAAACAATACCTTGTGTGTGTGTGTGTGTGTGTGTGTGTGTACGTACATACAAGTCCTAGCATGGGGGGCCGGGGGGGGGGGGGGGGGTTTGGAGGCTGGTGGGTCCAAACTGCGACTCTGGCATTGTTCCAGTTTTTCCTCAATTGTTCAAAACGTGTTTCCTGAAACTATGGCTCAGTGTTCCAAAACTCGACACACAATGCACAGCAACGCGACAACCTTTTGGCACAAAGCAAAATGTGTCCATGCATTCAAAAGCATAATACAAAAAAGGTTTCCCTTCCCAAAACTGACTTTTTCCATCAGGATGATTCACACAGGCCTCATACTGTCTATGTTTTGGCCCCATGAGGTCACGTTACATATTCAGGTGTATACACATCTCTGCTATTAAGTCGGCTGCCATGATACAATACGGTAAACATATACAAACATATTAATAGTGCATTTGTTGTTGTTGTTGTTGTTGTTACTGTATTATTTATGATCCAATGCACATGTACTGTATTGTCCTGCCAATGATGTCCACTTGGGCTGCACTCAGCGCCCAGCATCTGTCAACCCAGTTAATTACATTTTATGTGAAATATTACCTCGTACACATACACCTCCTCCTCCTCCTCCTCCTCCTCCTCCCCCTCCTCCTCCTCTGTGCTGGGTATTGCTCCATTGTTTTGCATCACAGCAGAGGTCAGCTGAGGTCTCCCTCATTCCTCATGACAGACCGTTGAAAAGTTTAGCCGGTGGAGTTGTTGTTGTTGTGGTGTGGGCAGGTGTGGCGTGAGCGAGACAGATTTGTCATTACAGTCGGCCGTCTGAATGCCAGTGTTTACCATGTGAACAAACAAGCCTTGATTATGACACGCGTGCTAAATGAGGAGATTGTGTGTGTGTGTGTGTGTGTACGTGTGTGTGATTTAGAACAGCTATTGATGTGCACACAAAGGGATTGGGTTTTTTTTTGAGTTTTGCAGAAATTGTCTTTGCAGTTGTGACACGTGAGCTTCTAGTTTCCACCATTGTGTCCATCGTTTCAGTTTTAGTGTGCACAACAATTGAGAACGATTTCAATGCCACACTCTACCAGGTGTGCAAGAGCAGGACCCACCATGACGTAGAGGAAGACCAGGTAGAGAGGAAGAATACAAGGGGGAGTGATTGATCGAGGGAGAGAGAGAGATGGACAGATAGGAGAGAAGAGAGAGAGAGAGAGAGAGAGAGAGAGAGAGAGAGAGAGGGAGAGAGATGAAGAATGAGTGTGATTAAACCTGTTGATTAATCACCCACATCAAGACGAGACAAAGGGTAAATCCTCGTCCTATTTGACCTCTCTCTCTCTCTCTCTCTCTCTCTCTCTCTCTCTCTCTCTCTCCTCTCTCTCTCTCTCTCTCTCTCTCTCTCTCTCTCTCTCTCTCTCTCTCTCTCTCTCTTATTGTTCCATTGCCTCTCAGAGAGATAATGTCCTCCAAGAGGGGGGGGGGGAGGTGGTGGCTGTGATTCTCAGGCTTATTAATGACCTTTCTGTGTGTGTGTGCGTGTGTGTGTGTGTGTGTGTGTGTGTGTGTGTGTGTGTGTGTGTGCGTGCGTGCGTGTGTGTGTGTGTGCGCGTAGGGGGAGAAAGGTAGGGAAGAAGGAATGTAGAGGAAGGGAGAAGGACAGGACAGAAAGGTTGAGAGAGAGTAAACAACAAATAGTGGAGACTGAGAGAGAGAGAGAGAGAGAGAGAGAGAGAGGAGAGGGGGGAGTGAGAGAGAGAGACAGTAGAGGAGAGGTGGGGGATTGCATGAGCAATATACATACAATATACAATGTGTGTGTGTGTGTGTGTGTGTGTGTGTGTGTATGCATGTGTGTGTGCGTGCGTGCGCGTGGATGTACATGCATGTGTATGGGTGTGTGCGCGTGGATGTGTGTGTGTGTGTGTGTGTGTGTCCATGCATGTGTGTGTGCGTGCGCATGGATGTGTGTGTGTGTGTGTGTGTGTCTACATGCATGAGTGTGTGTGTGTGTGTGTACATGCATGTGTGTGTGTGCGTGTCTGTGTGTGTGTGTGTACATGAATGTGTGTGTGCGTGTCTGTGTGTGCGTGCATGCATATCTATGGCAGGCATCCCAGCGGAGGGCCGTCCTTCAGAGATGGTTGGGGAGGGGGGGGGGGGGTTCCATAAAGCAGCAGCAGCACATCTCTTGATACATTATTGATAAGAAGATGTCGGCAAACCAAAGACTTTACCATCAAACAGTACTTGACCATCTATAGCTCCCCCCCCTCCCTCCCCCCTCCCCCCAGCCCCCGGGAGTCATCAATATATGTATCGCTAGGCCTCTCTGAGAAGCTCCATACGCCCAAAATCACATATTGTAGTGTACAACCCCACCGATCTCAGTTGCTCGGGTGAATGGATGACGTCGTATAACATCCCATTCTTAGAACAATAATTCACATAAGTTACCGTTTACGATGCACTTAAAACATTAAAGGGGCCCTTTTATGCCACCAGGTGTGAGCGTGAATATCCATCACAAGCCATTTCGAAATTGTCATGTGACTAAAATTGACGTTGAATAAAATGGGGCCGTTTTGAACCCGGGAAGCTTCCGCCTGGACGCCAGACACCGCTCCACCGCTGGACTTTAAAGATACTGATGATAGTGCTGATTAAAGAGACCAATAGTTTGAATTGTGCCATACCTGTGAAATGAATACAAATATGTTTACAAAAAAGAGAGCAATAGTAACGGCCATTTGGATGCCAACGGGGCGGATGTCGAAACAACAAACCAACCACTGCAGACGGAGCGCGTGCCAGTTTGATGCATGGGGGGGGGGGTTGGGGGACATGTGGGGGGTGGGGTTTAGCCTTCAAGGTCATCCTCGTCATTTGCATGCGACTCAAACTCAACCCCGCCAACGCAGCGCTAAGGCCATTAGCCGTGTAACAAAGCCCGAGAAGTAATCACGCAAAGAGAAGGTAAACGGCGGGACCGGTCAGGCTATCGCCGCGGGCTACAGAGGGCTATAGACTCGGACCGAGATTAAATGTAATTCATCACCGCCGTTGCGTTAGCCACGCAAAGTAGCGTACACGCCCGTTTGTATCGCTGGGAAATAATGGAAGCGTTCGCCGGTATTCTGTTCTTTCTGCGATGATCTCACGGCCGACATTTATTGGTCGTGTCAAATGAAATTTCAGAAGTAATGACATTTCAGAAGATTTATGTTTTTATATCCCCCCCCCCCCCCACCATCAACATGCAGAGCTCGGTATGGTAAACCACCAACCAACACTTTATGCAAATTATGCAACGCACTGTGATATTTCTCGCAGGCTTATTTCCATTTTATTCGCTTATTGTGCTCCTGTCGTCATCGTCATGGTAAAAATACGTGTGAAGATAAAACATTGAACACCGTCGGGATCGTATCATGGGAGACGTTCATACATATTACACGGTAGTCATTACTAATCACAGAAATTTGCATGGTAGGCCAATAAAATGCTCGATGCTCATCATAGATGCTAATTTCACTGTTGCTATACTATAAGATGCTTAAAGTGCTGGAGGGAACATTACCTAAAGAAAAGAATGTGCTAGCTAAAATACCATCACTATAATAACTGCAATTTCTAATGTTCTCATTTCAATATATTCAGATTAATAAATTAGATGCCTTCAGGGACTGCGACAGTTAACAGTTTTATATTGACACTGCAGTATTTCATTCGACACTTACAGCCAAATAGATGGGAACATTTGCTATTTTTCTCAAGAATAATTACTTCAAACTTGAATAATTACCTTCCCAGTAGAAAGTAATTTAGTTCTTGAACCAACACTTAGTCGGATGATGGCTGCTAATTCTTAATTCTGAACCGCCGGCCATCCCAGAGAAAAAAGTATTTTCTTCCACCGGGGATATGAGCTACAAGGGTCTGTGTGTGTGTGTGTGTGTGTGTGTGTGTGTGTGTGTGTGTGTGTGTGTGTGTGTGTGTGTGTGACCAGAATGTGATGTCGGTGTGTGTGTGCTGGCCGTGCGTAAGTAGGCATATGTGTGTTTGTGTATTAGGATGTGTGTCTGTGTGTGTGTGTGTGTGTGTGTGTGTGTGTGTGTGTGTGTGTGTGTGTGTGTGCAGGCGTGTGCATGCGTGCGTTTGTATGATTGTATATCAGAATGTGACCATGTGTGTGTATATTCAAATGTGTGTATGTGTGCGTATGTGTGCCTGTGTGCATGTGTGTGTGTGGCTGAGTGTGTGTGTGTGTGTGTGTGTGTGTGTTTGTGTGTAGGCTTGTCCACACGTAGTGGTTCTGAAATAATCATTGTATTTGCTAGCTGATGGCCGTGTCCCCTTCACGGAAGACTTATCACACAAGATAATGAGAGTGAATGAAAGACAAGAGACTATGGAAAACAACAGACAGGGAGAGAGAGAGAGAGAGAGAGAGAGAGAGAGAGAGAGAGAGAGAGAGAGAGAGAGAGAGAGAGAGACATTATAGATAATAAGGCATCTTTTTTTACCTCAACCTTTGTCGGAATAGAGCAATTATAATTTAGCTTATTTCTCCATGTTGACAGATTTATTGAGGAATTTAGAAACGTCTGGACTTTTATGAGCGTTAAATCAATTAAGGAGCATTTGTATGAATATAAATACCAAGATGACAAGGTGACTTGAGGGACCATTTTAGCCATTGTGTCATGTGACCTTTCAAGGAGTCTTTTTCAAGGTAGCTTCCTGCTGCCTTGCTGTCTAGTGAGGCAGTATCCTTTGAAGGCAGTGTTGGGTGTTTTAAGATGACGTGACCTGTAAAGGAGTCTGGATTGCAATGAACTTCCAAGGCAGCAATGCGTCACGACGTCACAAACATACATGGACAGTTGATGTCCATCAATTACTTCCACCCTTTGGTCATTCACATTTATATGGACATTCAGTATTTTGATACCCTGGAAATCCAGAGTTCTCGCGAGAGCACAATTTGAATTTGCTCAGCGAGTACTCTGGTAACGAGTAACATGCTCATTAGCTATGCCTGTTGTTTCGAATATCAACCAATCACATCGGTGTATCTGATATAGGCGGGCCAGAGGCGGGCTAAACAGATGACGCCAGCGCTGCGACGGAATCAGTCCGGAATCAGTCAGTAAACATTGCAAGATGGCTATCGAAAATGTTGACTGAGTATCTGTACAAACTAGGGATGCACCGATACCACTTTTTTTCAGACCGAGTGCAAGTACAAGTACTTACATTTGGGTACTTGCCGATACCGAATACCGATACGAGTACTTAATAAAAGCATTACAGTTCTAATGACTTTGAAAAACATGTTATTTTTTGTCTGGGGGGGTGCTCCGTTAATTTGCGGTTCTGATGGGGGGGGGGGTGCTCCGTTAATTCGCCGGTTCTGATGGGGGGGGGTGCTCCGTTAATTTTGCGGTTCTGATGGGGGGGGGGGTCATCCGTTAATTTCGCGGTTTCTGATGGGGGGGGGGGTGCTCCGTTAATTTGCGGTTCTGATGGGGCGGGGGGGTGCTCTGTTAATTTGCGGTTCTGATGGGGGGGGGTGCTCCGTTAATTTGCGGTTCTGATGGGGGGGGGGGGGGGTGCTCCGTTAATTTGCGGTTCTGATGGGGGGGGGGGGTGCTCCGTTAATTGGTGGGGACATGTCCCCAGCGTCCCCACTAAATTCTACACCCATGCTCGGTACCATGCGCAGTTGCTATTAAACATCCATAAACAACAACTCGGTTGCATCTCTTTATTTCAATATTCCTTGGCTAAGAATATTACAAGGTTAACGTTGCGTTGCCAAAGTGGTATCTCCGTGGTATTTCCATTAGGCTACATTTACGTCTCTCTGTCAAACTATTCTCCAAAACAAACTCGTTTCCGTCCTCTGGATACGTCACCCCGTGTATTCTTCTGATTGGTCGTAGTGTTATCCAATTGCGTGCAGTGATATTTTCAAACGCATTCTTGGTGCCGCCCCTCGAGTTGGGCCATTTTCATTACTCATTACCAGACCTACAGCTTTCTAGATGTAGGTCTGGATTTCCAGGCTAGTATTTTGATATAATAATAATAATAATAATAATAATAATAATAATACATAGGACTTTTATAGGTACTCAAAGACGCTTCACAATAAACAAATAAACATCTAACATAAACATGGTTGGTTTTTAAAAGAAGCGAGTGTGTCAGAGTTTCGGATGTTAGGAGGCAGGGAATTCCAGAGGGTTGGGGCAGCGACGGCAAAGGCTCTGTCCCCCAAGGTGCGGTACTTGGTCTTGGTGATGGGGGTGAGAAGGTTGGCATCGGCAGATCGGAGTTGGCGAGTGGGGGAGTGGCGATGGAGGAGATCTGTCAGGTATGAGGGGGCGAGATTATTGAGAGCTTTGTAAGTGATGAGGAGGATCTTGAAATGGATTCGGTGCTGTATTGGAAGCCAGTGAAGGTGTTGGAGGATGGGTGTGATGTGTTCTCTGGAGCGGGAGTGGGTGAGCAACCAGGCAGCTGAGTTTTGAACATATTGCAATTTTGAAGGACAGTGGAAGGTAAACCATAAAGAATGCTGTTGCAGTCTAATCTGGAGGTGATGAAGGCATGGATGAGTGTTTCTGCAGATGAGGAGGAGAGGGTGGGGCGGAGTCGTGCAATATTACGGAGGTGGAAGAAGGATGTTTTGGTGATGTTGCTGATGTGTGACTTGAAGGAGAGGGTGGGATCCATGATAATGCCGAGGTTACGGACCAGGGGGGAGGGTGTGACTGTCTGTCCGTCGATGGAGAGTGAGAAGTTCTGGGAGGAGGGGAGGAGAGATTTTGGGCCGATTATGATGATTTCCGATTTATTGCAGTTGAGTTTGAGGAAGTTGTTGTTCATCCAGGTTATTTATTTCAGTGAGGCAGTCCATGAGAGTGGAGAGAATGGCAGGACTGATGGTTTTGGTGGATATGTAAAGCTGGGTGTCGTTGGCGTAGCAGTGAAATTGTAGTCCATGGCGGCAAATGATGTGACCAAGGGGGAGCATGTAGAGGATGAAGAGGAGGGGACCAAGCACCGAGCCTTGAGGGACTCCACGTGAGACTGGGGTGGTATGGGATTTGCAGTTATTGATGGAGATGTAGTGAAATCTGTCTGACAGGTAGGATTTGAACCAGGAGAGTGCTGAACCAGTTATGCCAATGCAGGATTGCAGGCGACTGAGTAGGATGGAGTGGTTAATGGTGTCAAAGGCTGCACTGAGGTCGAGGAGGAGGAGAATGTTGAGGGAGCCAGAATCAGAGGAGAGTAGGAGATCGTTGGTGACTTTGAGCAGAGCGGTTTCAGTACTGTGGCGTGTTCGGAAGCCAGATTGGAATATTTCATACATTTTGTTGGTGTGGAGGTTTTGTTTGAGTTGTGTTGCGACGGTGCGTTCCAGGATTTTTGAGAGAAATGGAAGGTTGGAGATGGGTCTGAAGTTGTTGGGGTTGTCAGGGTCCAGGCCAGGCTTTTTGAGGATGGGTGTGATAGCAGCAAGCTTGAAAGGAGAGGGAACAATGCCAGAAGTGAGGGAGGAGTTGATGATGTCAGTGATGAGTGGGGCAAGAGAAGAGAGACAGGTTTTAACAAGGGTGGAGGGGATGGGGTCGAGGGGGCAGGTGGAGGTCTTAATGCCAGTGAGTATTTTAGAGAGGTCAGATGTGGTTATGGGGGAGAAGAGGAAAAGGCAGTGGTCTGTTGGTGGGGGAAGTGCAGGCTCCGGGTCGGGGGTGATGGGAGAGGAGTTGGTTGTGGACTAGTTGGTTGTGGATGTTTTCGATTTTGGAGTGGAAGAAATGGACATTCAGTATTTTTATATGGACATTCAAGATTTTGATATGGACATTCAGTATTTTTATATGGACATTGAGTAACTGTCGATTTGTCGGTAGAAACTCGGGGCTGTTGCCCGTCATTTTGTCTTCTTGTCGGAGTAGTGTCACGCTGGGACCACAGGTTTGTGTGATATCTTGACCAACAAAGACTCCAACAAATGGAGGTTATGCTACCTTCAAAACCCAAAGTCTAGGCAGGGACACGTCAGCAGCACAACAGCATATTCTGTGATTATTCGATTAGGGACACGACTTGATGCCTTCCTGCCTTCCAAGGCTGAATAGGCAGCATTTTAGCCGTTTTGGGACCTAGCCTGGGTGAGCCAAGGTGAATGTCAAAATCTTTAGCAAGGCTAAAATTAAACATCACAATCAAACCCACACACGCACACACACACACACACACACACACACACTCACTCTCCCACACACACACACACACACACACAAACACACACACACACACACACACACACACACACACACACACTCATTCTCCCTCGCACATGCACACACTGATAATTAAAAGGGCATTCATGAACTGTTTCCGTGGTGGAAACTTCATGACGCAGCAGGTTGAGATTATCGGCGCAGCGTATTGATGAAAACATATCAATGTGGTAATTGGCTGGGCCGTTTAGAAAGTGCCGGCGTGCTTATTTTACCTGGACAAGCTCATGGATCAATTTTTTTTTAATCCCTCAAACACATTGTTCATCACAACAAAAAATGTTCTCAAATTCTTCAACAGACTGCTGTTTAAAAATGTGCATGCGCAGACACACAGTCACACACAAACACACAAACACACAAACACACCGAGACAGCAGCGGTTCATGATGACTATTTTATTATCTTTTGATGGTGGCTGTTTTAATTAGATTTTAGCGACATCATTAAAAACTCTCGCCGTCTACTCATGTCAACTCTGGTCTGCCAAACGCGAGTGGGACAGACGCTGCTCGAAGTGGGATCCAATTAGAAGGATATCTAGAGGTGTTCCAGCGCAGGTTGTAGCCCAGGTGGACGGCTGCCATTTTTAATTGGATTTTGATCCATTTCCCCGACACACACTTACGAAGGCAGGTGACTTTTTTTTTTGTATGGAGAAATAAGAGAAAAAATAAGAGGAGAGACAATTTTCGAAAAGGATACTTTTAATGAATAGCCCTTTTTTTACACAGAGAGCCGCTAATGCCCTGAAGAAGACCTGTCATCAAACAGACTTAGTTTTTCCTACAAGTAACCAAAGAAACGCCGACATAGCACAGCGCCCACGAAGCTAAACCCCGGCCAGAGGATCTGTCAGGAAAATAATACTAATCGAAAGATTGAAAAAGTTTAGATCTTTGAAAATGTATTCAAACAAAAAAATAAGTGTTGGAAAAGTGTATTTCAGGATAAATATAAATGTCTTTCGGTTCCGGAATATTGAATATTTCTTCTTTTTCAATTTTCACCCTTATATATATTTTGAAATTTGAGGTCTTATTTTTTACAGATGCAGATTTTATTTTTAATTTAAATTTGTTCTGATTTTACATAGGCTGTTTTATGTATGAATATGTGTATGAAAACCTCAAAGAATCTCAACAGAATACACACTCTCTCTCTCTCTCTCTCTCTACGGAGCCCAGTGTGACCACGCTGCCTGTATTCACACCACTGTGTGGTTCACCCTTTTCACACAGAAGTCGATCCGGCTTTGTTACTGGGCCCGCTCCCGGGTTAAAGGCAATGCCTCCCAATTCTGTGTTTGTAGGTTTTATACTGAGAGCGAGGCAGAATAACAGCACAACTTTCTTGCCTTGAACTTTGTAAAAAGGGGCTATAGAGAAGAAGAAGACAGGAATAGAGAGAGAGGGGGGCGGGGTATGGAGAGATAGGGAGAGAGGAATAGAGAACAAGGGAACAAGGGAAAAGTTTAGGGAGGCAACAGGGAGGAAACAGCTGTTTTAGGATTGAGGCGGGGATGGGTTGGAAGCCAAGAAGCAAGATGCTGCTATAGCTACAAACCAAACACACACACAAGACTCAACATTCCATGTAATTATAATCTGAATATAGGATGGTAAATCCATCCATCCATCCATCCATTTGCGTCCGCTTATCCGGGGCCGGGTCGCGGTGGCAGCCGGCTAAGCAGGGCCCCCCAGGCTTCCTTCTCCCCAGCCACACTCTCTAGTTCCTCCTGGGGGATCCCGAGGCGTTCCCAGGCCAGACGAGATATATAATCTCTCCAGCGAGTTCTGGGTCTGCCCCGGGGTCTCTTCCCAGTTGGACGTGCCCGGAAAACCTCCAAAGGGAGGCGCCCGGGGGGCATCCTAATCAGATGCCCGAACCACCTCAGCTGACTCCTTTCGATGCGGAGGAGCAGCGGCTCTACTCCGAGCTCCCTCCGGATGTCTGAGCTCCTCACCCTATCTCTAAGGCTGAGCCCAGCCACCCTGCGGAGGAAACTCATTTCGGCCGCTTGTATCCGCAATCTCATTCTTTCGGTCACTACCCAAAGCTCGTGACCATAGGTGAGGGTTGGAACGTAGATGGACCAGTAAATCAAAAGCTTCGCCTTCCGGCTCAGCTCCCTCTTCACCACAACGGACCGGTACAGCGCCCGCATCACTGCAGACGCTGCACCAATCCGTCTGTCCATCTCCCACTCCATTTTGCCCTCACTCGTGAACAAGACCCCGAGATACTTGAACTCCTTCGCTTGAGGCAGCAACTCACTCCCAACCCGGAGGGAACACTCCACCGTTTTCCGGCAGAGAACCATGGCCTCAGACTTGGAGGTGCTGACTCTCATCCCGACCGCTTCACACTCAGCTGCAAACCGCCCCAGTGCATGCTGGAGGTCACGGTCTGATGTAGCCAACAGAACCACATCATCTGCAAAGAGCAGAGATGCAATTCTGAGGTCCCAAAACTGGACACTCTCCTCCGATTCAGGAGCTCCTCAAAGTGTTCTTTCCACCGCCCGACAATATCCTCAGTCTGGGTCAGCAGTTCTCCTCCTTGACTGAGCACAGCCTGAGCCAAGCCCTGCTTTCCCTTCCTGAGTCGCCGGACAGTTTGCCAGAACTTCCTTGAGGCCAACCGAAAGTCCTGCTCCATGGCCTCCCCGAACTCCTCCCACACCCGGGTTTTTGCTTCAGCAACCGCTGAAGCTGCGGCCCTTTTGGCCTCCCGGTACCTGTCTGCTGTTTCAGGAGACCCCTGGGCCAACCAGGCCCGAAAGGCCTCCTTCTTCAGCCTGACGGCTTCCTTCACCGCTGGTGTCCACCAACGGGTTCTTGGGTTGCCGCCACGACAGGCACCGACAGCCTTTTGACCACAGCTCCGAGCTGCAGCCTCTACAATGGAGGCTCTGAACATGGCCCACTCAGGTTCCATGTCCCCAACCTCCCCCGGGATGCACGAGAAGTTCTTCCGGAGGTGGGAGTTAAAGACCCTAAGGACAGGGGCTTCCACCAGACGTTCCCAGTTCACCCTCACTACACGTTTGGGTTTACCAGGTCTGTCTGGCAGCCTCCCGCGCTATCTGATCCAACTCACCACCAGGTGGTGATCAGTTGACAGCTCCTCTCTTCACCCGAGTGTCCAAAACATGCGGCCGCAGAAAGACTGCGGCCGCAGATCTGCTGATACGATTACAAAGTCGATCAGCGACCTTTGGCCTAAGGTGGTCCGGTACCAGGTACACTTGTGGACCACCCTATGTTCGATCATGGTGTTTGTTATGGCCAGTCCATGACTAGCACAGAAGTCCAATAACAAAACACCACTCTGGTTCAGATCGGGCAGGCCGTTCATCCCAATCACTCCCCTCCAGGTTTCTCCATCATTGCCCACGTGTGCGTTGAATTCCCCCAGTAGAACTCCCCGGATGGAACCCTTTCCAGGATGTCACCCAAGGACTCCAAGAAGGCCGGATACTCTGAGCTGCTGTTTGGTGCGTAGGCACACACAACAGTCAGAGCCTTCCCCCCGGCGACTTGCAGTCGCATGGAGGCGACCCTCTCGTCCACCGGAGAGAACTCCAACACAGCGGCGCTCAGCCGGGGACTTGTGAGTATCCCCACACCCGCCTGGCGCCTCACACACTGGGCAACTCCGGAGAAGTAGAGGGTCCAGCCCCTCTCCAGGAGTTTGGTTGGAGGATGGTAAATGTAGCACTGAATACATTGCAACTGCAAAGGTTTTCTATCGCCATATAGCAGCTAATGCTACTGCATTAGCTCTAGCGTAGCCTACTTAGAAAGTTTGGCCATGAACAGAGAGAGAGAGGGGCGAGAGAGAGAGAGAGGGAGAGGAAGAGAGGACAAACTCAAATGTCAAGTGTTGTCTTGCTTATTATGTGCATGTGTGTATGCGTGTGTGTGTGTGTGTGCGTGCGTGTGTGTGCACATATCCATGCACATGTGTGTATACATGTGCTAATTTCATGCAGCTTGTGTGTGCACACACACATATTTCCCAGAAATATGCAGAACGAGAGAGAGAGAAGCAAGGAATAAAAGCATCTAATTTGGGTCTATTAGAGGGAGAATTGCTCTGTGACACAAAAGGAGCGTTTGACTGATGGACTCCTAGCATGCTAGCGATCTCCGAGTGTGTGTGCTGGTGGCTGACTTAACCTGTGGTGCACTGATTAGCCAATTCACCACAGGTGTGCAGCCCCACGCCCCCCCAGACTCTAACTGGGCCAGGTGAGGTTGTAGCCCCACCCCACCAGACTCTAACTGGGCCAGGTGAGGGCTATAGCCCCACCCCCCAGACTCTAACTGGGCCAGGTGAGGTTGTAGCCCCACCCCACCAGACTCTAACTGGGCCAGGTGAGGCTGTAGCCCCACCCCCCCAGACTCTAACTGGGCCAGGTGAGGCTGTAGCCCCCCCCCCCCCCCCCCACCCAGACTAACTCAGCCACCAAACACACACACTCCCACAGTTGTGTATGTCTACTATCACTCTACTTTATCTACTCTCTTATACTCTTCCTTTAATCTACTCCACTCCATCTCCACTCTACTCTGATCTCCTCTACTCTGTCTCTAATCAATTCTACTGTCTCTAATTTCATTTACCCTATTCTGATCTCAACTCTGTCTCTAATTTAATTTACTGAACACTGATCTCAACTCTACTGTCTCTAATCTGATTTACTCTACTCTGATCTCCTGTACTCTGTCTCTAATTTACTCTGCTGTGATGTACTACTCATGCTCTATGCTCTCTAATCTACTCTTCAGTCAAATCTACTCTACTGCAATACTGTACCCTATTCCATTATATTAATGAAGTCATGTCCGGAATTGCGGACACGTCCATGTGCTTTGAGGATGAGGCCTGTGATCGCCTCGTTCAGACATTACTTTAAAAGGCTTGGCCTTCAAAAGAAAAATAAATTAGATCTGATCAGGCCGGGCACTGAGGCACAAAAATATTCCATTAGAACCATTAGAACAATGAGAATGCAACTAATGTCATTGCAAATCGGAAGCGGTTCCCTTTGGAGCCCAGAGCAACGAGACGGGTCGTCCCGCTCAAATCCGGAACTCCTTTTGAAAACGGCACCGCAGAGAGAAATGTAGGTTGAAATTACTTTTCATAACATGGGGAGAAAGGCTATTTGTCCATGACCGAGGCAACAGACCAGACCTAAAGGAGAGAGATAGAGATAGAGATAGAGAGAAAGGTGGAGAGATGACAGAGAGAGAGAGAGAAACAACAGAGAGAGAGAGGGAGAGCTTTGATCAGTAAAGTTCCCTGGCCTGACGGGCCCTGTGGTGCTGAGAGTTATTTTTCCTTCTTATTGCACCACTAGCCGTGCAGTGGACAGGATGGATGTACACCAGGTCCACCGTGGGCTCCTTCCACCATGTTTGGTTTGTTCACAGCCGGATGGAGAATTGACATTGGAGCGGTCAAACAACTAAGAGCAAGAAACTTAGATCAGGGCAGGGGACTAATAGATAATAGAAATAGATAGGAATATACATACAGAGAGAGAGAGAGACACTTTTATCCAAAGCGACTTCAGAGTGTATTCAGCTACAGGTGGTTAAGGAGCAGGTAGGGTTTAGACATCTTGCTCTGCTATGCTTACAGATTTAGGCCACGGTAACCGGGGGGGGGGGGAATCGAACCCAGTACCTTTGAGAGGGGAGTCAAACTCACCCTCAGCCACGACACTATCCTCCTTCAATACAGTTCTCTCCTTCTCCCCCCGTCCCTGTATCTCTTCTGTGCCTCGCCTTGTCCGCCATCTTGTATCTCCCTCGTCACCGTGTTAATTAATAAAGTTCTGACATTTGAATCCAAAGATAAGCAATGTTTACTAAACCACAGCTCTTGTTCTGACTCCTTATCATTGTCTTTCTCTCGTTGTTGTCTGTTAAGTCCTAAACTTTATATTTATGTGATGCTGTGTATATATAACTATTATAGTATTTAATTATAGTCACGTAAAATGCAGAAAGAATCCTGAAAGAAATGTGTTAAATGCTTTTGACACTTTCATTTTTTACGTCTTTAAATAAAAATAAATGTTATATCATCCTTGGCAGAAGTTGCGAATATGAATCACAAATACCACAAGATGCTGAATATTTCTTTCTGCTTTAATAAATGTTTACAGTGTGGAAGTTCTGACAGGGGTCGTGACCTGAGCAGCTACGGCTGTCGTATCGTATACTCGTAGCTGAACAACCGTCCTCTGCACATGTTTAACCGCCTCAAAGTCACAAGCCGCAACAAAAAAATTGCAGCACAGATTTATTTTGGACAAATCCCCTACTGTACACACCGGTGTGGTGCAAATCTTCAACGTCTTAGGCTACTGCTTATTCACAGATAAATAGGGACCAAATAAGGACCATCCAATACAGGAGAGACCGAGAGACAGTTCCAGAAGCCCATAGCAGAGCTCTGCCTGTACCACAGCTGCCCAATATATAACATTTAATATGTAATACACGTGTTGGCCAGCAAGCACTACATGCCAAACGCTCAACCTAGCGTCCATCACTCCTGTATCTTTGTTATTCATTCTTACTTTCTCTCTCAATCCTTTTCTTCTTTCTCTCTCTCTCTCTCTCCCTCTGTTGTCTGTTCCTTTGCCTCCTGTTTCCTTTTTACCATTTGTGACCCCGACTGGAGGTTTGGTCCGGATGTCGGCATTTCTCAAAATGCGCTAGGGGGCAAAACATTTTTTTTTTTTTTTTTTTTTTACTGTTTTCCTTTTTTTTCCATATTACGAAAATTGAAGTTGCGAAGTAGCCACTCAATATAACAAACTACAGTTTTAAGATCACTAAATAGTCATACTTTGTCGTCAAAGTAGGCAAGTTTATGTTCATTTCAGGTCTGGGTTTGGGGGCGTGATAGGGTGGCGTTTAATTGACATATTCAGTTTCATTGGCTAGTTTCGGTCAAGCCACCGCCCATAAATAAACCAGCGTGGCTTTGTTTACTAGTGTGACCACGGTACTATGGCGGACGCTTCGTATTCTCAAGTTGCCCTTGCTATTAACAACATTTCTGATGAAGATCGTAGGCGTAGGGGCATTGACGATGCAGAACATAAGTCGATCGTGAACTCGTTTATTGAGGACTTTTGGGATGGTGAAAAGTGCTCTGATTCTGAAACTGACGACAATGACAACTTATCTGATCTAGACTCGAACAAGAGTTCGTGTTCTGGTGATGAGGAGGAGGACGAGGACAATTGGATCGACATTGAACATGCTGGACACCACCGATACAGAGTTGGACACAATGAGATCGATACAGTTGGTCTGGAGGATGCAGAGGAGATGAAGAAGATAGAAAGCTTTGATTGCAGCAGCAGATTCCAGCAGACTCGAAAAGAGAATTCACGTATACCAGCCGAATCGTGCACCAAAAAACTATGTTCAAAATTGATCTACAGAATCAGACTGAACTCAGCGTCGTTGTCACCAGATCTGAAGGACATGTTTATCTTGGGATACATAATGGGCCACGTTAGAACAACAGCAATGACTGAACGGTCGAAGAAAGAGTACAACATAGAACAAACAGTGGTATTCCGTGCAACGTTCTGCTTTGTTGTTGGATAAGTAAAATATGTATTGTTCATTTGTGTGATCATCTAGCTGTGTAGGCAAGCATAATGCTAGCTAGTCTAGAGTTAATTGTAAGCTTTGCACTAGCAACAATGCTAGCGAACAAAGCGCCCCGTTAGCCGCAAGCTAACGTTAACACAGCTAACACAGCTGGCTTTGTTGAGAACGTTAGCACAGCAGCAAGCTAGCATTGGTTGCCTAGGTGCCAAAGCTACCATTAACTATAGACCAAGAACTATAGTTTGGTTAGCCATCTAGTCCATAGCTGTGTTGACCAAAGCACAGGAACAAAGGAGCCACTGTCCCACTGTTGTCAAATGTTAGCTAGCAGCCCAGGTGTTAGCAGGACCACACTCTGAGTCCTTTGTTTTTTTTGTTTCAGTGTCAGCAAAAATCTTCTCCAGACCCGACTGCAATCCTACAGAGATCAGGGTGCAGTTCCACGCGACAGATATGCCAAACGTCCACCAGCAAACAGCATGTCCCTCAAGCATGAGGACCACCAAAGCGTTGTGTCGTTCATCAAAAACTACGCAGAGGAGCACTCCATTGCCATGCCTGGACGATACCCTGGTCACAAAGACTTGAAGGCAAAGTTGTTGCCATCAAATGTCACCAAAGCCTCAGTGTGGCGTATCTACAAAGTTAACCCAGCTAGTGGGCCCCACTGAGGCCTACTGTAGTCCGGACGATAGAAACGTCCAATTTGATTATGTTTATTTACATTCATCTTCCCAACTACGGGGGCTCTACAGTTTCAGACAGAACGGCCAGTAAAAAAAATTGGTTGCTGGAGTAATGGTCTGTTGGTAGAATCATGGTTTGTCTATTTTGGATTACTATCATAGAAATTACATTGGGGATTGTGCATAATTACAATTATGAATGCTGCCTTTAGTGAATTTAATGTATTACTTTTTAGTAAGAAACTTCACTCTATATCATATTGGCTTTATGTTCAAAACTCATTAACCAGCTATTGTTCCCACCCATTACCTGGCTGTGAGAGGTGTGAACAGCTCTGAATCTTTAAAGCTGTTTTTCTCTGCTTAGTGATTTCAGGTGTACCAACATTCACAGAAGCATATCTTCTTCAAATATTTCAGATTTCAATGCATGGCACATCATTTGAAAGCTTACAATTTACACTTTCATAATCTGTAAAAAACTGAAAAATGACCGTGGCAGACATCAGGACCAAACCTCCAGTGGGGGTCACATTTTACTCCTGTTTCCTTTTTTTCATTCATTTATTTATATATTTATTTATCACATTTTATTAATTTGATTGGATTTCTCTGGCTTTATCACTCTACCAACTCTTACTCATAGAGAGCTCTATTTGCATTCCCGCCCCAAAAATATTTAGCATGTCATTTTTGTAAGTCCAATACGAAGAGGGGACTGCTGATAAAATGTCGCTATCCATGTATCATATACATTTTGCAACTCTCTCCTGGCTGGACTCCCCGCCTCAACAATCAAGCCCTTACAACGCATCCAGAACGCAGCAGCACGCCTCGTGTTCAACCTACCTAAATTCTCCCATGTAACCCCCCTCTTCCGCAACCTCCACTGGCTCCCGGTAATCGCTCGCATTCGATTCAAGACACTGGTACTGACTTTCATGGCTGTCAAATGCCCTACAGCCAAACATCGCTCTTCCAAGTCCCAACTCTTCACGGTTCTGGCTCCTCAGTGGTGGAATGAGCTCCCGGCTCATGTCAGGACGGCCGAGTCGCTCGCCAGCTTCCGCAAGAGACTCAAGACCCACCTGTTCAGAGTTCACCTGGACTCTACATAACCCCCCCAGCACTAACCTGCGTGTTTATATGTCTTAACACTTATTAATGGCACTTAGCATTGTTGTTCGTTCTCAGATGTTGTATCATACTTAGAATTGCACGCCTGCCCAGCTACTTATGCAGGCAACTTGGCAATTATGAAACTCGTTCTATTCATCTCGTAAATATGAATGCTGGAAAACAGCTCTATTCTTATCTTCAGGTACCACAGTGATATATTGCTGCCTCTCCTTCAACAAATGTACTCTTTGTAAGTCGCTTTGGATAAAAGCGTCTGATAAATGCCCTAAATGTAAATGTAAATGTAAATTTAGTTTGGCAAAAAATATATTCAAAATCTGACTGGGTTTTTAGACACAGGCCGTACGCTAGTGTTTCAAACTTTGTCGAACGCGTCTTAGCAAGACTGCACACTTCGCGGGGAAAAAGTCAGAAACGACACCAAATGAATGCAATTTCTGAAACTTTTCTGGAATCCAGCACAATCCTTTACACATGCAAACACACACAAACAGACAAACACACACACACACACAGAGGGCCCCGCAAAGACAAAACATATCTAATTTAGCGAATCACTGGATCTCATAACAGCTTCATGCGTTCATATCGATTGCACAGCACTTCTCCGAAACAAAAACAACGGCTCATTTGTTAAACCAGCTGTGCATTTTACACCCACACCCTCCCCACACACACACACACACACACACACACACACACACATATACATACACACAGTTGCCTCCCCCGGAGCCAATCACAAGCTCCGGAAAACAAACTGGAGAGTGCTGAAGAGTTTCTCCGCTCAGAGCGTACAATAAGAGATATTTGTGAGTGTTAAGCGGCAGCAGATGAGCCGCGGAGCGCCACGCGGCCGTGACACCGGGTGCACGGAGGGAAGATTCTATTTCAGCTCCTCTTCTGTGTTCAATATGAGGGGGGTGGTGGGCGGGGTGGGGGGTTGTTTTGAGTGGTGCACAACGCGTGTACACACGCACACACACACACACACAGACAAAGACATAGACACACACACACACACACACACACACACACACACGCACACACACACACACAGACACACACACACACACACACACACACACACACACACACAAGACACACACACATACACACACACACACACAGACAGACACACACACACACAAACAAACCAACACCCCATAGACACACACAGACACACACACACACTCACACACACACACAAAGACACACACAGATCAACTCCAACTACTCCAGACAGATGGACTGGAGGTAGACACGTGGGTAAGTGAGTGGAAGAAAGGAACGTGGGAGAGAGTGGCAGAGAGATGGAGAGAGAGAGAGAGAGAGAGAGAGAGAGAGAGAGAGAGAGAGAGAGAGAGAGAGAGAGAGAGAGAGAGATGCATAAAGAGAGAGAGAGAGTATAGTGCAGATAGACTACATAGAGAGATAGCAGAGAGTATAGGTGAAGAT
>PIJE02000164.1:0-95000 GCA_002895965.2 Coryphaenoides rupestris
CTAGAGGACTGTACATTTGTAAATCTGTTATTTTATTATTCTGTTTATTTCTCTATTGTTTTTATTCTATTGCTATGCAACCTGGCACAATAATTTCCTTCTGCATTAATAAAGTTCGATCTTATCTTGTCTTGTCTTATCTTAAAGTTTTTCTTATCTTAGTTTATTTTTTATCATTCTGTTGTTTTCCATATTGTTTTATTGTACTGTATCGCTATGTAACCTGGCACAAGAATTTCCTTCGGGATAAATAAAGTTCTATTCTATTCTATTCTAAACAATGCACGTAAACTGGATAGGAAGCTTCCGCCGAGGTAGGAACTATACACTGAAGAGGGAAAGGACGGACGGAAGAAACACGAGGGTGAACCCGCCCACCCACCGCTGAGGGGACGTCCGTCGACCCTCCAGGAAACACTATTGAGTGTCACGTTTATTATCATGAAATATTGAATGGATCGTTAAACACAGTGTGTGTGTGGTAAGCTATGAACGATTGACAGCACTTACTGGTTAACGTCATATTATATATAGATAAATATATACTGTATGTACACATGTGTGTTTACCATTGATCTGGGTCCTGCATGCTGTGTTTAAGTTGAGGTCACAGAGAGCAGGACGCCTGTGATACTCATCTATCGTTCCCTGCTCTCGACTGTACTTGTAGATGTGCACATTTCATAACATATAATAACACCACAATATCCTGTCTACATGTGTCAACAGCTCCAGTCAGGAACCCCGGTTTTAAGCAATACCTGGTCCAGGACCAACACAGAATCATGTGATCTTCTGTTGGGGCACAGCGTGTTGACACTATATCTCCATTCGTAATAACACATTGTTAACCGTGTTATATCAACAGTGACACCAGCTCTATAACATGTCCCTGTCGAGAATCACACGCCTCCCCCAGGCGGGGAGGCTCTTCCTGAAGCCCGCCGCTACCCCCCCCATCTCTCTCCCCGGACCGCGTCTCAGCAACTCGTACCGGAGACCCGGCCAGCCCGAGGAAGACTGGCGCTTCTGGAAGAAAGTCAACTTCGACTTCGCCAAGGGCGTGGAGGGCGTGAAGAAGCACTTCACGCTGCTGAAGAAGGAGATGGTGGACCCCCTGGTGGTGGGGCCCCAGGGGAAGACCCTGGAGGATCACATGGTCGAGCAGAACCGCGTGCTGTGGCAGTTCCGGGGGCCCGAGAGCCTGGAGCAGTGGAGCGTGTCATCGGACCAGGAGATCGGCGGGCACAGCGAGGTGCACCTGACCATGGGCCGGAACAACACCACCTGCATGCTGCACGGGAACCTGTCGTCCATTCCGCCGCGGGACGGGGAGACACGCTACAGCGGCTACTGCAACATGCGCTCCAAGCAGCTGCTGGTGAGTGGCGGAGCATCCTCCCCTCTCTTCCCTCCCCCGTAGCCCCCATGCAGCCCCACCGACCCCAGACTCTTATCTGGGCCAGGTGAGGCTGCAGCCCCACCCCCCAGACTCTAACTGGGCCAGGTAAAGCTGCAGCCCCACCCCCCTAGACTCTAACTGGGCCAGGTGAGGCTGCAGCCCCACCCCCCTAGACTCTAACTGGCCCAGATGAGGCCAATTAAGCTAGCCAGCCACCAACCACACATTCCCACAGACCCTAACGCAACGCTCTGGCCTCCAGCGGTCATTTGACAGGAAGGCGCACCTGGATTGGACGAGCTTCAACATGCTGCACCTGCGGGTGCGAGGTGACGGACGGCCCTGGATGATCAACCTAACCTCCGAGACCTACTTCACACACAACTGGGACGACATGTACAGCTACTTCCTGTACACACGCGGGGGGCCCTACTGGCAGGACGTCAAGGTACGGCCCCCAAAATGTTTAAAAGTGAGCGACCCACCGTTTTGGTTGTTAAACATCTGACGTGGGCGGAGTTAAAAGCTGTCTGGGTGTAAGACGTCTAATGGTTTCATGAAATTTGTCATAAGTTATGACATTGAGAATTTTCCCAAATGTGTCCAAATACACCTAAACAAAGAAATGGTTGCCTGATAATGTTTTTCAACTGTAAGGTTTTTATTGTAGAAGCTGCCTATTAATGAATATTCCTCTCCACAGATACCTTTCTCCAAGTTCTTCCTTGGGTATCGCGGGAGGATACAAGACAACCAGTGCCACCTTTGGCTCGATAAGGTAGTCACGGCAACGGGAGTCGAGGTTTGCCTCAAGCTGAGCAGCAAAAACATTTGGATGCCAAGTGTTACGCCCCCCGGTTGCTCGGAGTAGCAGGGCACAACATAAGGCCATGGTATTGTACGAGAGGGTGCAAGCACACAAGGCACAGAATTTTTATTTACAAAATGCAACACAGGGAGCGAGAGAAGCCAAACAGTGACAAACAAAGAATCTATTTTCCATTTATAAAATCCCAAATAATAACCCCCATCCCCCTTGACAGGTGCCAAAGTACAGCAGGTGGTGCTCACTCTAATCCTAGTGTCTAACAGCAGGTAAACCTACGTGGTGTAAATATGTAGACGCCAGGGTATCTTACGTATCCTCTTGTCCCTGTGCACCAAAGAACCATAACAACAAAAGTAAAACTAAAGGAAGATTGACAAAAGGTACATAACTAACAAAATACCAAACGTTTCACATAACTAACAAAACGTAAACTCAACCAAAAACAGAGCTCTGCCACAGCTCTCCCAACTGAAGACAAAGGAGACTGTATATAGGGTGGGACTGGTTGATTGTTGATCTAGAAAAGGTGGTGATGATTGACAGGAACCAAAAGACATGAAAAAGGCCCATAACAAGACATACTGTACAAACAACATACAAACACCGTGCGGAACACAAGGCTCGATCTGGAGTCAAATAGCTGAAACCTCGTCGTGTATATACAGGCGATGGGTTTAGATACATGCGTGTTCCTCCAACACTCACACAGGTTTTCGTCTCCAGATAAACACGATCGGCTTCACCCTGGGCGACGGCGTGGACGGCCCGTTCCAGCTGGAGGTGGACTACATCGGCGCGCACATCGACTACGCACACAAAGAGCAGTTTGCGTACGAGATCTACAAGAGGAACCCTGAGGTGTAGGATGCGCGGGGAACCCCTTGCCCTCCAAGATTTAAGTTATTTATCACCACGGAAACCGATCTATATCATTAGTACTGTACATTTCAGGGATGGGACTACATGTGTAGATGATTAGTACTCTGGGTTTTAATTTGGAGTCAGTAGTTATTAAGTACAATTTGGATGCATTTTCATCGAAAGAATTCCTTAGATTTACAATTGACATTTTCCTCTGGGGAAGTGCAAATCCTTTTTTTTAATATTTTTTTTGTCATGCAGATGTTCCATGAGATGTTCATTAAAATATGTAAATATATTTCTGGCTTGTTACCCACGTAAAATTTCTGGTCGAGTATAAAACAACAATCACACCTGAGCGCATCAATGCAATAACAAGACTCACACAAGGTCAACTGTACAACGCTGTTTTTAATACTAGCGTCCAGTAAAAGACTCAAAACATGGGTTGTTGAAGCACAAAATACAAACATTCCGCAAAACGCAATGATACTCCAGACGTATAATTGTGCAGTTCATCACAAAAAAGCTGCCATCTTTTCTTCCTCTCCCTGTAAAATACAAAACAAGTTGAAAAACTCGCACTAAAACTATTTAATTTCTACTGAAGGTTGTAGGCAACTTGCGCTAAGAACAGCGGCGGTGTCCGGTGCGGACTAAAGACGTATTTACAAAGAGGACGCTGTACAGATTTGTGGTCTACAAACAGGAAGTGCTTATGACATCACAAGTCCTCGCCGGGCTCCCAGAGCACCTTCCTTCTTCTGCTTCCTGTCCTGCGTCTGCTTGACCCGCCTGTCCTCCCTGTGAGTGACAGCAGGTACACAGAGTTCACCATCACCTTCCAACACACACTCCAGTGTTTCCCTGTGTTGTTTTGTTGTGTGTGTGCATGCAGGTGGCAACAACAGTCAGAGTAGCGACCATCACTGCTAACCTACCGGGTCTGAACTTGGTGCTGTTTGTAGTTCTTCTGGTGTGACGACTGAACCACAGAGTTGTTGTTGTTATTGTTGTTTTCCTTGGTCTCTCCGAAGGGCTTCAGCTTGCCTATGAAGGGAAATGTGTGTTAGACCTTCACCACCGCCTGCAGGGTCTGTACTGCGGTGGTGGTGGAGGTGGAGACGGCAGCAAAGCCTACCTTTGTGGGGCCTGTAGGACAGCGGCTTGGACAGGCTGGCCTTCAGGTCGAAGCTGGTCGTGTCGCCGGTGAACACAAAGGCTCCTGTTGGATGATAAGGGAGCAAACACTAAATAACAGACATTCAAAATTCAGGAGAGCTTTACTCAACATAGTCAACATACACATGCGCAGGATGTACAGCGAAACTAGAGGTGTGTGTGTGTGTGTGTGTGTGTCTTACATATCCAAGAGGCTCACCATGTCTAGCTTAAAACAGATTTTCACTGAAGAAATCCCCTCTATTTGATGAATATTTATACAGTTTAATAACATGTAAACGTTGCCCTCTTGTGGCGAGATCAGACGTGGGCTTGCAGCACGACATGTCCTCTGTGCCCGTCCACCGAGCGACCTACCGGGAGATTTGGCAGTGGAGACGTTGGTGACGGAGCGCTTGTCGCTGGCCGGTCTGCCCGGGGTGGACATACGGACCGGGGTCTTCAGCAGGGACTTCTTGGGCCCGTTGTCAAGAGTGGCTTCAGAGAACCTGAGAGACAGACAGGAACAGAGACAGATTGAGACACGGATGGGTTTACTTCCTTCTCAGAACACAAAAAAACGTACTCATAAATGATTGTCCCATTAAACGCGACATGATTCATATCTCAGAACCGGGAACGGGTTCCATCCCCAGGGTCTGCAGCCTAACCTGTCGGCATCCTCGAGCCAGATGCCTTGCCCATGAACCCCTACCCTACCTGCCATTCACTGCAAGTGGCCTTGAGTGGGATTAAAAATATCTGCTACAGAACTATCGGTCTGTGAGGCTATGGAGATCTGGGAGGACGCCTCCAGAACGTAACGACAGACGTGTTGTTGCTACTGACCGCACGTTGATGCGGCGCGTGGACAAGACAGAGGGCCTGAAGTCCGCCGTCTCCCTCTGGGACGCCTTTCCGGCTCGCTGGGGCTTGGGGACGGCCGCGGGGCTCCGGGGAGAGGCCCTGGATCTCTTCACCTTCACAGAGACAGACACGTTAATCACCCAGTAGGCCCACAATGCATCGCCATATGCCAGCTGAAAGACCACACTGCACCCAAAAGTCCAAGCACCATCATCATCAAGACATGGCTGTGGACCAGCACAGACGTACCAGCGGTGGTTGTTTGCCCTCAGCGGGCTTCGGCAGAGTTCTCTCTGAAAGCGCCTGGTGGAAATAATAAAGAGAAAGAGTCCACAAGTCAGAAGACGATGCGGAACAAGAACTTGAGGAACAAAGACAGACAATCACTCAGAGCTGGAGAACAGGGGTCCCCAGTGTGGCTAGCCTCCCACCTTCAGGTCCTGGACAGAGGTCTTCAGAGCCTCCATCTGCTTGGTCTTCCGCTGGACGTACGAGTCGATGGACTCCATCTTGTTGAAGTGGGCCTCGTGGAGCTTCTTGAAGTCTGTGTGGAAATGGGACTTCACTTTACATTTGTTGACAAAAACGGTCGCGAGAACAGAGGGACTAAAACAGAGTTTGTTCCTGCAGGCCATTAGGACTGTGAACTCTGACCTCACTAGGGCCCCCCCCACTGACCCCTGATGGGTAACTTACTGGGGGTGATGGGAGCCATCAAATTCTTGCTCTTCTTCAGGAGTCCCTGGTAGCGAGGGATCTTTCCGGCTCGTTCCACTTTGGGTTCATCTCCTGTAAGAGGAGATGTTGGGACACGTAAGACGAGGAGGCCTGAATGGATTTTGGACGAGAGGCTGACGGATCTTAAATGTTGAGGTTGCTTGTCTAGTTCGAGTAACACACACAGACAGACACACACACACACACACGTAACCTCACCCTGCTGCTTGGTCCCGGGGGCGGTCCCAGTCGGCCCGGGTTCTGTGGTAGCAGAGATCTGCCTCCGCTTGGCTCCTGCACGCTCAGCTGGGACCGGGGCTGGGGTCTCGGACTCCTCTGGGACCTCCTGAACAGGAAGAGGTCAGAGAATTAAGACACGGAAGAAAATATATAGCCGGAGGTAATTTCAAGCGGAGAACCGAACCACTACACTATCCTGCTCTCCAATAATATACAGCCCTTTCCCATCAAGGGAACCTATCATAGATCTTTTTACACACCATGATGGATATACATATGAGCCTCCAAATAAATGAAAATGAAACTCATCTCCACCTAAGAGGCGGCAGTAGCTCAGGAGGTAAGAGCGACTGTCTGGCAACCGGAAGGTTGCTGGTTCGGTGGCTATGTGTCGAGGTGTCCCTGGGCAAGACATCTAACCCTAATTTCTCCCGATGAGCTGGCTGTTGCCCTGCATGGTTGACATCGCCGTCGGTGTATGAACAGGTGAATGTAAGGCAACTGTAAAGCACTTTTTAAATGAAATCAATTTACCATCTAGTATCAAGGATGGGGGACATCTCACACTAATAGGCCTATAGCCAAAATACTAATAAATATGTACTGTAATGATGGATAAATGCAACATTGAAGACACTTTCCCATATTCCAATACCTTTCCTATACTACTACAGCCATCAACTCCTACTGTGTCTATTAGCCTTGGTTGACAGACACCTGTTGGCCCATATATACTGTATACAGTATGTCTCACAGCATCTAACTGCCCCCTACCTCAGCTGTGGCGAGTGGCTGCTCGACAGCTCGGCGGTCTGCAGCAGCAGCAGCAGGTTCCACATCGGCGATCTTCCTCTTGGTCGACCTCTTCCTCCCACGGCGGCTGGTCACGAACAGCGACCTCCCGGGGCCGGACTGCTGCTCCTCCTCCTTCACCTCGCTGGCCCCCACACCGCCGCTCCCCTCCTCTCCCACGCACATGTCTTCTTCTGGTGTGGAGTCGAGGTCGCCCTGCTGCACATCCATGAGGTCTCCATCGTTGCCATTTACCTAAAAGAATAGAAAACATTTTTGACACAAAGTGAAAATGTACACATATTGTTTACGTCAGTGGTTCTAAAATAATTCCCTGCCTCTTAAGATATTCCTTCAGCCAAGTACCCCTTCCACCAGCACACACAAACTACTGCTAATATGACTTCTATGGAAAGAAAATAAACTAATAAATGAATGCAAGTGCATGTTATTTGGTGGACACGTGAACACTAAAATGGCGGTGCTGCAAATAAATAAGACAGATTTACCATTACCTTTACTAAGGTAAGGTAGGTCTAGTAAGTAAGCAATAATGACACCATTATCCATTTCTTGCAACGCCAACAGGAATATGTATTCCTTTGTTTACATGTCAAGTCAATTGTATTTGTATAGCCCCTTAATCACAGTCCAGTCTCAATGGGCTTCACAGGCCCATGTGATGACTATGGGTCATGTGATTATGATTTTGATGTGACTATTATCACATGATTGCTATTTCATTCAAAATTGCCACTCACCAAGTTACTGAAAACAAACACCACAATCCGTGGTATTTTTATGGTGTTTTGGTGTTTTCTAGCGTGGTGCCCATTCTTTATACACAGAACTAAACTAATGTCGAAAGCTGCCTTGAACACTGTCTCTTTTGTCCAGGGGTCGTATGTGTGCCCCTCCCCCCCTCCTCCCCTCCCTCCTCTGCCTGCTCCTGGTCTCCAGTCGTACCTGCACCTCCTCCTGCTGCTCCTCTCCTCCTCCTCGCAGCTGCAGCTCTTGGTCGTCATAGTGCTGCTTTATGACCATCCGCAGCTTATCAGCCTGTTTCATGTCAGAATAATATTAATAATAATAATAATAATAATAATAATAATCACGGTTCATTCACCAGTATAATCACAAATATAACAGTAATCACGTCATTATATATTCTCTGCTATATAACATGAGGTGGGCGGCGGACAACATGGGCCCTAAACGCTCACTTAATAATAACGGACAACGTTTTAGTTACCTTTATGTTTGATTTAAGTCCGAGTATCTTCGCCAGACTCCGCAGCTGCGGGTATTTCAAAGCGTCCAAGTCCATATTTATGGATTATTTACGGTTGTTACAATTAAAACAATGAGAGACACACACACACATGCGCGCTAGTCTGTCCTCCGCGGTCTTGTTGCTGGCGGCGGCGCGCAACGGTTCAACTGATTCAAAACACGACCGCAGCAGCGCTCTGATTGGCTCCTTGATGTCAGCGCAAGTACGTCTCGACCAATGGGGAAGCGTCGTCTTCGTCTTCTTCTTCTTCTTCTTGTTCTTTGTTTGTTATTGACTTTTAAAAGTTAACGGCTCGGAGGTGCATTACCGCCACCAACTGGACAAGAAAATACATGACACAAGTCAACATTGGGCAGGTTCATTCGCTCGTTATTTGTCACATTTACGTTCACGTTTGTTAATTAATCTAACTTTAATTCATGTTCAACCGATCGATGAATTATAATAATATTAATATCAATATAACCATTATATAACGCCCACTATTCACCACACACCTTTTTTTTGGGGCAAAGGATTTTGGGTTGAGGATTTTTGGTTTGGGTTTGGGGGTTTTCTTCCTCTTACCATTATTATTATTATTATTATTATTATTATTATTATTACCCTTTTATTACACTTCAAATATTGCCAAATTGTTTTTGCGGACTGAATATCTTATACCTATATTTCTATATTTGTATACTTCTCCTAGGACTTAGACTTACTGTACATTTGTAAATGTGTTATTTTATTTGAGTGTAATTTCTATTATTCTACTGTTTATGTCTCTATTGTTTTATTCTATTGCTATGCAACCTCTGGCACAATAACTTGATATTATCTTCTCTTATCTTTCTGTTTTTATGATCGCTTGTTCATCCACGCGGTGGCGCTAATGCACCGGGAAGTGGCTTGTTGGCGGGAGGGTTTGAAGCATGGAGCTGGACGGCAGCATGGTCCTGTTGACCCTGGACGCTCCGGACCTCCGGGTGGTCCCGGGGCTCCTCGGCACCTTCCACTGCGACCGCTGCTCCGCGCTGCTCGGGGACTCCATGGCCCTCTGCGGGGAGCTGCGGAGCATGGATGCCCTGGTGCTCCTCAGTGAGTGGGAGTAGTGGTGGTGTGGGTGTTTGGGTTGTTGTTGTTGGTGTGGGTGTGGGTGTGGGTGTTGTGGTTGGGTTGTTGTTGTTGTTGTTGTTGTGGGTGTGGGTGTTGTGGTTGGGTTGTTGCTGTTGTTGTTGTGGGTGTTTGGGTTGTGGGTGTTGTGGTTGGGTTGTTGTTGTTGTTGTTGTGGGTGTTTGGGTTGTTGTTGTTGGTGTGGGTGTTGTGGTTGGGTTGTTGTTGTTGTTGTGGGTGTTTGGGTTGTTGTTGTTGTGGTGTGGGTGTTTGGGTTTGGTTGTTGTTGTGGGTAATTTGGGTTGTTGTTGGTTGGTTGGTGTTGTTGTTGTTGTTGTTCGTGTGGGTGTTGGGTTGTTGTGTGGTGTGGGTGTTTGGTTGTTGTTGGTGTTGGTTGGTTGGGTTGTTGTTGTGGGTATTTGGGTTGTTGGTTGTTTGTTGATGTGTTGGGTTGTTGTTGGGTTTTGGTCTGTTGTGTGGTATGGGGTGTTTTGGCGTGTGTTTGGGTGTGGGTTTTTTCGTTGTTGTGTTGGCGTGTGCTTGTGTGGTTGTGGGTGTTGTTGTCTGTCGACTTGCATTGACTTGCAGACACTCTTGCAGAAGAGTACCTATATTTAGCTATATTTTAATATTATTTAATATTTTTCTTAGGCTCATACACTGTACATTTGTAAATGTGTTATTTTTATTATTCTATTGTTTATTTCTGTATTTTTTATTACTCTATTGCTATGCAAACTCTGGCACAAGCATTTCCTTCGGGATTAATAATGTTTTATCTTATCTTACCTCTTATCTTATTTCTCCTGGTAAAATAAAGGATGAAATGGATCAAAACCACGCATTGGATTGATGTGATGTAATAATGTATTTTTTTTTTCTCACAAAAGCACTTTCCTTGTTTGTAAAAACTAAGGCAATAAAGCTGATTCTGATTAATTTGATGTTTCTTCCTGCGGGGGGGTGTGACTCTTCTGCCAGACATCAGTGCCCCTGGGCTCCTCCATGTTTAAACCTTTAGTCATTAATGGTATGAATATTTGTGTTTTTCCCCTTTTTTAGAAGTAACAGACTCAGTGGTACTTAGTGACCAAACAGAGTCCGAAATGGAACGTGAAATGACCAGCTGGTGAGTATCTACCACTGTACCACCAAACTAGACCAGGCGAGGAGAGAGTTCAGCAGCTTATTCAACACTGTTTCACTTTAAACATTGTTTACATGATTGTGGAGTTCTCCCCCCACCCAGTCTGCACAGGTACCTGGTGTGCTCCCGGTGTAGCTGCGTCTTGGGGTCCGTCGTGGAGTCGGCACCGAAACACCTGGAAGTTCTGAGATCCGTTTTTCTCCTTCACAAAGAGAAGCTAAACTGGTAAAGACCAGCGTGTTCCCAATCCCGGGGCGGGGGTGCGAGGGTGTATTTCCATATTGGGTTGCATACTGTATGTTGTTCTTTTTGAGCAACATCTGGCACAAGAATTTCCTTTGGTATTAATAAAGTTCTATCTCATCTCATCTTATCCTGCTTGTGTGTTCCTGAAGTTACATCCTGAAGCACAGCAGGATGGTGAAGGCTTCAGACCTGGTGTTTGACCTGAAACCCATGGGTGCCAGCATCGAAGAGGTACAACCATTGATGCATTTATACATTTCTATTAAAGCCACGATGTGTGGTTTATTTGGGAATAAAAAATATATATTTTCTTTGGTCTGCGTCTACAGATGATGAAGCAGTTTCGAGCTCAGTCTGACCACATGTCCAGCGTTGCCAGACGCATGCGTAAACAGCTGAAGTGATCCCGATTAACGCTCCAGTATAGCGGCAACCGTTTGTTTGATGTTAACTTTTCTAACATCAAACCCTAACCCTCCAGTTCTCAGTTCTTTGTATATTGTGTTATTACACCCACATTCTGAAATAAAGTGATTTCTAAAGATGTTGACTTCTGGGTTTCAATGTTATTTTGAATATATTTACCATCAATTTACGATGAAACTCAATAGTTCAACGGAGCTGCTAGAATAGTTTCGTTTGTGCATAAGTTCCATTTTATATTTAGTTCAGAAGCATACCTTTTCTTTTAAACGACATCTCACAAGATCAAGTGATAAGTTACTCTGGATCACCTGCGGTGTGAAGCATTTTGAACATCAAGGGAAGTTTTAATCCGAGACACACTTTAAATAATACAAAATAGTCTGGGAATTGGCACCATGCTGCTTTTTATTGCTGGATTTTCTTTTTAGATACTGATTACATTTCTTTCTTTTTTTGTTGTAAATACAAAACCAGACAAGAGGAACACACACAGAGCATGCCCAGTTCTCGGAAGTGCATAGTTACTACAGAGTCCGCCTTGTTCATCACAACGTGGCTCAAACCAAAAGTCACGGTTCTGTTCTGTACCACAGAGTTGATGTTTTCAACCAGAACACCAGAAAAACCACCGGTGTGTCTGCGTTTGACATCCAAAACAAGCCGAGTCCAAACACTATTCACTTGTCCAACAAAACAGGGCGGCAATTGACAATTGTCGTACGCATACAATGGTGTTTAGCTGCTAAATCGAGTAAACACAGGCTGGCTTCAACCTGTTGCTGTCGTGTCAAACCGCGATGCGTTGCATGTCCACAAGTTTCATTAGAATGTTTGATTTAAAAAACCAAAAACATTTTAGGATCATAAAGTACTCTTTCACATTACAATGTTGGATTATTGCATGCAATACGAATCATTTGTTTTTCTGCTAAGCCATGCATATATTTTTTGTTAAACTCACATATTCAGGTTTTGTAATTCTTACAAATTTGGATTATAAATCCCCACATTGAGAATTACTTGTTCGAACACAGTATTGAAGATAGTGATGATGAAGATGATTATGATGATGATGGTTGCTACACAAAAAGTTTCAAGTTAGGTCATTGGTCCAAATAAAGACCTACAGTTTGTTTTGGGTGGGGGGACTGAAACCCTGCTACAAGAAATTGTACTTATTTCTATAGTTTTGTACCGAACTCTTTGACAGTTGGTGGTTTAAGTAGAAGTCGAAGACAATTAGCAAAATGCTTAGCAGTTTGCTATTGAATTCTTCACTGGGTGGCTCGTTGCTATTGAGGTGTGACATCTTGTCATCAAGTCTAGTAGCATGCTGTGCTAGAACTGACCAACCTTTCCACATTACATCTGTTCAACATGTATACCCGGGCACTAAACTCATGCATTACCATCAGTTTATTGCTCCTAAACCTCTAATCAAATACAATTTTATGGATTAAAATATAATGCTTCCAAAACTATGGGGTATTATATACATGACGAGGACTATGATGGAAATGTGGACTATAAGGTTAACCGCTACAGATGGACCCATGACGATGAGATCCAACTCTTAAAAGTTACAATGCTACACAGCTTTTTACGTTAAGATGCTAACATTTTGGCCGTTGGTCTAGGAGATTGCGTTGCTATGGCATCCACAGAGACTCGGGATGTTCTTGGCTTCGTGCAATAAGATTAATTCAGTTGAAATGTATTTTAATCACAATATTCACAATATTGTGGACTACAACCAAACTCATTTAAGTAGAGTTAACTAATTGATGCGGCCTCTATAAAATGTCTATCTTCAGCAAACCTATACATGCATGTACACTCACCGGCCACTTTATTAGCTACAGCTTGCTAGTACCGGGTTGGACCCCCTTTTGCCTTCAGAACTGCCTTAATTCCGGTGTGGTCTTCTGCTGCTGCAGCCCATCTGCTTCAAGGTTCGACATGTTGTGCGTTCAGAAATGCTCTTCTGCACGCCTCGGTCGTAACGAGTTACTGTTGCCTTTCTATCAGCTCCAACCAGTCTGGCCATTCTCCTCTGACCTCTGGCATCAACAAGGCATTTTCTAACTCACGACCATTCTCTGTAAACCCGAGAGATGGTTGTGCGTGAAAATCCCAGTTGCTGAAATACTCAGACCAGCCCGTCCGGCACCAACAACCATGCCACGTTCAAAGTCACTTAAATCACCTTTCTTCCCCATTCTGATGCTCGGTTTGAACCTCAGCAGATCATCTTGACCATGTCTACATGCCTAAATGCATTGAGTTGCTGCCATGTGATTGGCTGATTAGATATTTGCGTTAATGAGGAGTTGAACAGGTGTACCTAATAAAGTGGCCGGTGAGTGTACATCAAATTGTTATTTTATACTTTTTTTTGCACTGCATCCCCAGCTCTACTAACCTAACTTACTAAATGAACTCTTAACTGTAAAATAAAGCAGTTTTAACGCAGATCGGCCCCCCAACTGAAACTCTCGGTTGGGCTAAAGGGGGGGATCTAGAGTTTGGGGTCGACTGAGCGGCCATGAAGCAAGCATCACTACTGACTGGTCATGCTGGCACCACTGCCCACCACTACACACTCTAAATGCACATGAGTCTATACACATCTTAATGGAAGACGTTGGTGATTTTGCTGCTTTCATTAAACAACTCGTCACTTGTTTATACAATATACAGTTTGGTCAACAACATGACAGTTAAGGTAAAATATTGCACAAAGCCCGGTGTAGGTGTGTGTGTGTGTGTGTGTGTGTGTGTGTGTGTGTGTGTGTGTGTGTGTGTGTGTGTGTGTGTGTGTGTGTGTGTCCAAATGAAAATAAACGACAAAAAATACAAAAATCACAATGCTAATGAATCTGAAATGTCACAGTTGGGTATTACTGTCTCCATGGAAACCCGACCACAGAGCAAGGCAGCAGAGGCCAAGCAAGGCGATGTTTTTGATTTTTGCACACTTTGCTTCGACGTGGAAATATCAAATTGAGTGGACGGTGTCTATCTAGCCAGAAACTACATTAATAAATACATGAATCCATATGCCTCCTGTCAAAAAAACAAAGAGAAACCGGCCCATTGCCTCACTCATTATCTGCAGTAAATCAAAAGGACCTGACACAATTTCAACCATGCGAATAAAAGACAATTCGACAGAATAAAAAGAGTGAAGAGTGAGAAGCAGGTTTTTTTTGTTTCCATAAGCGTGTGCACTGTGTGTCTCTTTGCATAATGTGTGTGTGTGTCTGCTACATTTCATTTACCAACTCTCTATCTGCCATTAGAAAAGCGCCAATGCAAGTCACCCACCGCCGCTCCCAATATATGAGGTAGTGCAAAAAGCCTTTTACAGTAACTATGCGTCAAATTGTTGCTACAGTATCTCGTGTCTGTCTGTTACTCAGCGAAAATCGTGGTCTCATTTTGTAAAAATTCGTATTTTATATTCCACTTTTGTGAAAGAATAGGCCTATTGTAGGTTAGGGTGTTAATCTGAATATTTAAATTAAGCCAATGACATAAAAAATGTTTCCCCCCCCAAAAAGTTGAGCTTGGGTTAAAATCATCAAAACAGGACCTCATGAGATGTACTCAAATTGACACTTAAACCAAGTCAACAGTTAGACTGAAATTGGGTGCATACATAGAAATTATTAATCAAAATCCCCGAATTTGCCAATATAATTGATATCTCGGGAACATCATCTTGGTTCCCTTTGGACCAGATGGGTGGACAACACAGGAGAAGTTACAGAGTCCCACAAACAGATCCCTGAGGAGCACACCTGTCGAAGTCGGCCCGGTCTGCTCTTGGTCTTGTCTTGCTCCATGGGTCACAACGGGGGTTCTGCTGCTGCCATGGACCCCGCTAAGCCAACAGGACCTGGGGGGGGACACCCCTGGGCCAAGAGGACCTGGGGGACTCCCCGGGCCAACAGGACCTGGGGGGACCCCCGGACCAGCAGGACCTGGGGGGGGGGGGGGGGGCTCCGGGCCAACAGGAGGGGAGGGGAGTGGGGGGGAGGGGGGGGGCATCTCTGGAAGCTTGGCGTCGCATAAAAAAACTGAAAGAGGACAATAATCAGAATTATATTCCGGCAGAACCCTCGAACACGGACTAAATTCGTCCGAGTTCCTCAGAAGAGATCGGAAGGGGAGAGACACTGACCTTGAAGATGGATCCTTCAGCTGCAGCAGCAGAGAGCGGGGGGCTCCTCCATCATCAGCATCCTCAGCATCTTCTTCATCCTCCCGGCCGCAGCATCAGCACCACCACACACACAACCAGGACGAGATGCTTGCGCGTCTCTCAGGGACATAGTATCGAGTACGCACACAGATACGACCGCTGGGGGGTCACAGCTCACCAAGACTTGACTCGATAGCGACAACCCCGGAGCCCCCAGGAGGCCCTCGGTCCCTCTCCCAGCCCGCTCCCTACGCCATCTTTACACCACCACCACCACCGCCACCGACGGGACTCTACTGCGCCTGCGCGGCAAACGTGTCAATCAAGAGCCCTTAAGCCCCGCCCAAAAACCTAGACATAGGTAAACATAGAAAGGCTCATTGCAGTATAGATATCTAGGCTCAGTAAGAGACAGTAAATCAGACAGACAGAGCATGGCACTTATTTTTATTGAAATCAAATGCATAAATCATTTGGACAATATATAAGACTAAACACAACATATGATACTTGATTGATAATCACATATCAATGAATAAAACAGGTTTTATTATATATCCAGCATGGTGCCAAAAAAGGTGTCAGAAATCTTTTTTTTCTTTTTTTTACAATCACATTAAAAAAACCCAACCGAACTGCGTGTTGGGCTGAGCATATTGGCATGTACAGAACACTAATATCTGAAGCACTTTAATATCTTTAGTACCTAGTTAATAAGTGACAGATACTTAGCATTGAATACAATCGACAACATTTGTTTTCCTCAAAACAAAGACAACAACCTAATGGTTAATGGTGGAAGGAGAGTCAACATGTCCGACGGAGAATTCTTCAACACTGCTACAACCGAACACATTTCTCTAATGAGGTTATCGTCGTTTAAAGGGGACATATTATTGCGCCACCAGGTGTGAGTGTGATGAGCCATCGCAAGCAGTTTCACAATTGCCATGTGACTACCGTCTGGTGACATCACAAGTGGGAATGTCCACCTAGATGTATGCCGACTAGATCAGTTTACCTGTCGGTACAGTCCACTGGGTGGGTAGGCTGGTAGACTGATCTAGTCATCATACATTCCCACTTGTGATGTTACTAGACAGCAGTCACATGGCGATTGGTTAATCACACTCACACCTGGTGGCATAATATGTCCCCTTTAACGTCTGGAGGAGGTCATGGATGCAGACATCCCAACATATTTAACACAGAGTCTTTTAGAATCGAGCGAGTCTTAAATGCCCTTTGATCCCCGCTATCGGGGGGCGTGGCCTTGACCATGTATGGTGGTTGCAGTCCGAGCAAACTAAGAACAATCTAGGATTACAATCTATTGGCAGTAGCAGGGCCGGCCCCAGGTTAACAGAAACACATACGTTCCTCGGTGCTTTGACAATGGACCCTTAAGCATGGCACTTTAGTGGCGGGGAGGGGGAGGGAGAATATATTATATATATATATACACACACATACGATCTGAATTGTGAGCTACGCTTTTAATCCCATGTTGTTGAGGAGCCGTTTTATATATATATATATATATATATATATATATATATATATATATATATATATATATATATATATATATATATATTACATATATATATACACACACACACACACACACACACACACACCGACATCTACAAGTCATCTACCCTCCCCCCTCCTCTAGTGACATCACAGGTGGGAGTGTCCATCCAGACGTATGACGGACAGACCAGATGAACCCCGCCCAGTGGACCGTACCAACCGGGAGGCTCAGAATCCCTCTATCATACATCTGGTGATTTGGGGGGGGGGGGGGGGGGACACTCCCATTTGTGACATCAAAAAAGGGCAGAATTGGCTAATCAATCAGATGACTGTTCGCCCTGAAACACGGGAGGAGCTGCTCGAACGCTGGTTCTGAACTCAACATTTGCATATTTATATGGACACAGAACGGGTCGCTTTTAACAACCCAACGTAAGAGAATATAGAGTCTACACACACACACGCACACACCCCCCCTCCTCCCCCTTTCAGGCACAGCACCGCTACCCAACGAGTGGCCCTGTAACGCCGATTGGATACAATGGTATTGGCGGACGACGTCACATGGGCATGATTTCCGCCAATCAGACGCGGTGCTGCTCCTGAAGGGGAGTTCGGATGACTTTGAGTTCGGTTACTCGTTTTAAAAAAATGGCCAGACTGGTCTCGTCTGTTCCTGCCTGTTTATTGTGACCCGGGACAACGGTCCAATCAGCGAACGACGTTGAGCGACTCGCCACCCCGCCTGGTAACTAACTAACCAGCTAATAAATAAAGTTGTATCTCTGTAAGCGGGGCCAGGGAGGGGGTGTGCAGAACAATACGTGGCGTGGCAGATTTAGATGGACAACCCAAGGCACACAGCAGCGCTTCCCTTTGTTCAAGAGCGACACAGTGACGGGAGGAACCCAGCGACACCTCAACCGGTGGTCTAAGTAACGCTTGGGGGGGGGGGGGGGGGTCTGGAGCCCACGTGGGGGTCGGACACGGAGGCGGGGGCGTCATCGGGAGGAAATCGACGTTGGACACAAAACGAGGACTGGAGCGGCTCCGCTAGTGCAGGAAGCGGATGCTCATCTTCTGCTCCACGTCCACCTTCTCCAGGACCTGGAGGACGTTCAGGGACACAACAACAACAGGGTGGATTAGTGGTTCAGGGTGTCGGGTGAGTCCTCGCTGAAAGGTTCTGGGTTGGAACCCCCAATGTCCACACAGGACCAAACATGATTCTAAATCAACCCGCGATGACAGCATTGGTCAAACACAGGGTATTGTAATTCTGATTGGCTCAGACATGTTCCAGGTGACTTAGTAATTAGTAATTTAAGCCAAAACTACAAGGTAAATACCTTACATAGCCGGCGTTCTACCATTAGGGGCGTGGTTACTATCATTTATCAAGTAAAAAGTAATGTTACCTTGATGAACTCGTTAAAGGGGATGTTGCCATGATTAACGAATTAAAGAGGATGTTACCTTAATTAACTAATTAAAGAGGACGTTACCTTAATGAACTCATTAAAAGGGATGTTACCTTGATGAACTCATTAAAGGAGATGGCGCTGTCTCCGTTCTGGTCCGCCTCCTGAATGGTCCTGTCGGCGATGCTGCCCAGCTGCTCGTCAGAGATGTTCACGCCCACCATCATCCTCAACACCTGGGGGACAGGTAGAGGGAAGCCTCCAGGTAACTATAGGCGTTGGACTACAATCCAGGTGAAAGGCTGGCCGGGTTGGATCCTCACGGTCCACAGCCTAACCTGTGGGCATCCTGAGACAAAATGGCCCCCCTAACCCCTCCCTGTCAAAAGTCACTCCAAGTCACCAAGATTAACGTAGGACCCATATGGTTTGGTTTGGAACACACCAACGTCCTGTTGTGCCAACATGTGAAACACAGCTTGGGAACAGAACACCAGAGACGGCACGTCATGCGTTCGGTTAAAAACAGACTCTGAACAACGTACAAACACTTTTCCAACTGCACAAATCCCATCTTTCTGACGAGGAGCCAAACAAGCAGCAGAGTGTTTTGGTGTTTTGTGTTCTGAGCACGGTGTTGTTGGCAAAACTGAGTCATTCAAACGGTGCTTAGGACAAATCACACAGCGCTTAAATGATCCAAACCACATCGGTAGCACGGAATGACAGAGCCCAGTCCAGTGTGGTCGGAGATAATCGTCCCGTAGGAAGAGAGGAGGAGGAGGAGAAGATCCCGTCATTATCCGCCTGAGAGGGGCCAAAGTCTGCTCTACTGTTCCAGGACCAGGTAATCCCTGCATCATCATCTACCTGCCTTCAAGTCGCCTGTTATTAAACTCAATTACATCACAGCGAGCGGCCGCCAGCAAGGAGGAAGGAGCCAACACTAGGACACGCCTCTTCTTCTCCTGGGGGGGGCGTTGGTGTTCCTCGTGCATGAACAGCTTCTTCGCCACGGCAACTGGCCTCTAGAACAACAAGAACCGGGACCCCCACTGATCCCCACCCCCTATGGACACTGCGTTGCATTAAGGCAATAAAGCTCATTCTGATTCTGAATGATGAATACCAGGTGTGTGTGGTTCTACAAGGTGTGTTCCACATAATGGTTTAATTTGTGGCCCCAGGTCCTGATTCTGCTGCCCAGCCCGGGTCTTACCTGGAGCAGTTCGTCCCTGGAGATCTTGTCGTCCCGGTCCAGGTCATAGAGACGGAAGGCGACTGAAACACAGGAAGAAAGGAGGTTTTGCCGTTATTCACAGTGAGGAACATGGTTTAACTCTAGCGCTTGCAGGTGTGGGTTCTGCAGGCCAGGTGTGTGCAGTAGAACATGATCTTCCTGAACAGTGACATATTTGTAGCAGGGTAAGGGGTTGCTTGCGTACTATACAAACAATGAAGAAAAAATGTAAGTTGCTAAACTTACTATAATTACTTTATTCTACATATACCTGATTCTATATTTTTTTATGGCTTTTTATATTTTTCATTCCTGATGCTCTTTTTACAGTAAATATTGTAAATATCCTGATCCCTCCAATTTGTGTTATTTGTATTCTTTTGCACATTCCGCTGAGCATGGCCACTTCATTTCTTCATTTCACTGCATATCCTGTATGTGTGTGTGATAAATACAATTCTTGAATCTTGAATCAAAGGAAAGTGTCTTGCTCAGATAGATTAGGAGGCTCACAAAGTTGTGGAGGTAAAAACATTGCATTTACAGTTACAAGCGACAAGACACTGTACAGTGAACCAGTGAGCCAGTGGTCCAGTGAGCCAGTGATGCAGTGCAGTGCGAGCGGTGTGGACTCACAGAGCAGCTTGTTGGTTCTGCTGTTGAGCGGCTCGCTGACCGCCGGGTCCTTGTTCTTCTCGTTGTCCTCGATGGGCCGGAAGTGGGCCAGCGTGCGCATGAAGCCCCGGAAGTTCACCTGGTCCTCGCTGGAAAACGAACGCACGCAAATCAGGTCGACCGCGTTAGCCAATCGCAGCGCAGTGGGATACACAGCTAGCTAGACCGTTGCTATGGACACAAGCGACCTTGCGCAATTCTCGCTCGGTCAATGTCTCTTATTTAGCCAACAAAAAAACGGATTGCTTACCAATTTAAAAATACACCTTTACAAAGTCTCTCAGTGCAACCCCCCCCCTCCCCCACCTGCTGGGGGGGGGGGGTTGCACAGGAACATGCAAGGAACATGCAGCCCAAGGAACATGCAGAACAACAAGAACACACAAGGAACCGTTTAAAAACCCATCTGCAAGCAGAGGCCGTCACAAGGGGGGGAAGCATAATGAAATAAAACTCTAGATTCAGAACCGACGGCCAAACCTTTATATAGTTCACCAAGAAGAGGCTGGCAGAACAAACTAATACGCTGCTGTGGTTACAGGCCGGTGGTCTGCGGTGTTGCCGTTTAGCAAACGGCACTATAAAGTCAGAGGGCAGGGCTCGGCTCGGCCCCGGGGGTAATTGGTAGTGGGGCCCTGTGGTGGTGGGGGTCTATTCTTAGAACCGCGTGGACCACCAGGACCAGGGATCTGGTGGGCAGGAGGACAGACAGGAAGAGCAGCTCACCCCTCGGGGAAGAAGGCGTTGATTATCCGGTCTCCCAGTGGGTTGATGGCCAACTCCGGGATCCGCTGGAAGTCCTCTCGACTGGGGAGCGAAAAACACAACGTTTAGAACCAGAATTTACGTTCAGATCAGATGATTTAGCGTGAATTTCCCATCTGGGATTAATATTAATACATTGCCACCTCATCTCTCATCTTATCTTATTGAGCCTCGATTGGGAGTGACTGAGAACAGAGTGTAAATAAAGCTATACTTGAATGAAAAATTCAATGAATAATCACATCACACATCATGTTGCCAATATTTTATCACCAACCAGCATCCACCGTTTAAATAAAGACACGGTCTTCATCATAACATGGATTCAGAATCAATACAATCTACCTTCATGTTCATTCATTTTAATAACCAAGTTATACCGCGGCCTACCTCAGATGCCCCATTGTAGCAAACAGCTTTTTTATTAACTTATTAAAAAGATTAGGCCATCATTGTTAAATGTGTGACATCAAGATATTTACTGAAACACTTCATATTGAAGTGTCTTGTTTGTTTAAGGCGTTAAGACGTAAATGAGTAATGTTCCAGTAAGAGAGAGACAGGGGTCAATTAGAGGGTGAAACAGATGCCATCACAACACCAGCCACTGCCTAATCTCAGCGCGGAGACAGATTCACCGCGGCGATGTTTTGTCAACTGATGCCCTGATTAAACCAGGAGTCACCTTGGGTGCTCCTGAGACACCAGCAGAGAGCAGCGGACTGAGACACACAACAACAACAACAGCAACAGTAGGACGTCCTTCAGGCGTGACGGCGACGCGGTCAGTGTTGTGTGTCAACATGACGAAATCAAGTCAAGTCACGCAGGACAATTAGAGATTAGCATTCAAAAACACCGCATTTAATGATTACCTATTCTTTCACCTAAAACCAAACTTAAACGTTAAGGTACTGACACAATGAGTGACACATCAAGAGGCAAGTGTGTGAATGCTGACCAATGTGGTCAAGACTGTGCACCTAAAAAGCTCAAATAACGCCCAACACGGCTAACATAACAACCTACAGGAAAAACACCTTCATTAATCCCAGGAAATTATGTATTACGTATTGTTTGCCGACAGGAAAGTAGTCACCACCACCACTGTACTACAATAACAACACCACACTTCATGTTATGAACTGTAAGACGGTAATCATTGCATTAACCCAGGGGTTCACTACCTTGGGGTCGAGGGACGCCACTTGGGGACACCCCTAATATGCATATGGAGTCGCAGGAGTTTGCGGCTGACATAAGCTATTGATGTTTTGATGATCCAAAGCATATATTTGCAAAGGTCCCATCGACGTCCTGTCCCATACAAACGTACAAACCGACTGCCTATTAATGATTCATAGCCATGAGAAAATGACTTGTGTGTGTGTGTGTGTGTGTGTGTGCAGTGTATGGGTTGATATTACCGGGAGTCAGACATTGATTGGATAACAACGCGTGTTGTGTGCGGTGGGAGCAGATCTATGCACAAAGGTCACATTTATTTTCAGATCTACAAATGATTGGGTTCACAGCCAGGCTCAAACAATGTTGAGCATCACTGCATTAAGGTTTAGAGGTCTGGGTTCAACACATGCCAGTGGAAGCTTGACATGGGAGTCTGGGGTGGTGGTGGTGGTGGGGGCTAGGGTTTCACAGTATTGTTTGCGACCAGGTGAGTTTCGGCTCACCTGAGGGTCCCGTTCTCGCCCTTATCCAGGGAGGAGAAGCGGCTGTACAGGCGGGTGATCTGGCTGTGGGAGACTGGAGGGGTGGATGGAGAAAACACAAACACACCATAGAACAGACGTTATGATCATCAGCTTAAGACCCAGAAATAGTGGAAACACCCAAGTGGGTCTGTCCTTTAGGGGGGGGGAGGTCATCTATCACTAATGGCCTTTTTGGACACACATCGACCGATACCTTAACGATTAAAGCCCAATTAGTATTACAAGGGGTTCTAATAACTGTAGCATGCTGCTGCCATAAGTCCAAGTGATGTTTAACTACAATATAATGTAACAACAACAACGTCCAGGAATTAGTCAGAGTCAGGGTCAGGGGGGGGGGGGGGGTCAAACTTACAGCCCGTCTCCTTCTTGATCTCCTCGATCTCCTCCTCCCGGAGTAACGTGGACGCTCGGGAACCCATAACTAGAACTAGAACTAGAACAACACCACGAGTATCACTCGAATAACGTTAATAACGTTAATAACGTTAATAACGCGCCAGGACGAGTGTCGGGACGAACGCTAAAAGTTAAGCTAGCCGAAGCTAATGTCGCCAGAACGCGTCGGACAGGCTGCTTCTTCTTCTTCTGTTTGAGTGGCTGCTGTCCGGCCTGCTGACGAGGTTTCGGTCTTTTCTTGGCTGACTGACTGACTGACCCACTCACTCACTCACTGATTCACTCACTGACTCACTGACTGTTTCGGGATTCTGTGCTAACGGTTAGCCTGGTTCGTCGGTTTGTCTTCCGGCTTTTGCGCGGTGGGCGGGGCCTATGACCGATCTGGGCGTGGCCAACCGGCGCCACCGCATATAAATAGAGCGACCAGAGTCACCATCATAATTCTGATAAAAAAATACAATACGTGGTAAATACACGTACAAATAGGTACAAATACACACACACACAAATATAGTTTATCGATTTTAAATGGTCTTGCATCTCTAGAGTACAATAGACTAAGATGTTATATTTTAATCTGTGTTTTATAGAATAAAAGAATACACATGTTTAAAAGCTTTTTTTCCTGTTAAAATTTGGTACCTCTTCTGGTGAATTGTTTTAAATAATAATAATAATACCGAAATGGAAATCAAAATGCAAAATGTCACAGAATTTGTTGTTCCACACGTTTTTATTGTCCAAACCGATGGAGCAAGGTACGTTCAACAAGCCGACGAGCGTCTGCAGCGTCTGCAGTCAGTTAAATTTCACACCAGCAATCAGAATCAGCGTCTTGGGCTCATGAAGCCATGTATGCAACCTAAGAATCAAACATGGAAACATCCAGAAGAATCCACAATGCATAGGCAAAGAAAATAAATTGTCAAAAAGGAAAGCGGTAAAAACATTCTTTGTTGAAGCAGCATCATTCACAGTCACAGTGCATTTGATCATAAACCACATCTTAAAAACATTTCAGAAACAAGATTAAAACTAAAACAAAAAAAAGGAGTTCTACTGTGTTCTAGAGTGCATACAAAACAAAAACGGGGCGTGTCATCGTAAGTGCTTAGAAGCCCCGTTCTCTCAGACCATGTCCCCCCTGAAGCATCTTCATCATCTTCGTCGTCGTCATCAGTTCTTTGGTTTCAGATGGGACCCTCTTCGCTCAATAACACGCAGAATCCATGGCCTGCAGGATCCTGGAGACACAATTCAAATTCAAGTTCAACGTGATGAACCACAAAAAAAATAAAATTTAAATAAAATAATCACACACAACTCATACACAATTATTCTCAACATCTGGGCTGAGGTTTGTACTGCAGTTCACTCCCGTTTTTAGGTAAATAAAGTAGTTATTAAAGGGCTCCTATTATAACCACCAGGTGTGAGTGTGATTCGCCACTGCAAGCGGTTTCAGAATCTCTGGCTTATGGACAAGTGGGATCACAAGTGGGAGTGTCCACCTAGATGTATGCCTGAGAGATCAGCCTACCAGTTGCTACAGTCCACTGGGTAGGCTGGTAGTTTGATCTATTTGGCATACATCTGGGTGGACACCGCCCCACTTGTGAGGTCATAAGGGGGATATTCTGAAACTGCTTGCAGTGGCGAATCACACTCACACCTGGCGGTTATAATAGGAGCCCTTTAAAGTTATTTATTTCGTTATTTTAGCAGAGGCTTTCATGGGAAGCAACTACAGAGTCACGAAGGAGCAGGTAGGAGTTAGGGGGTGTCTTGCTCAACACACAAACAGGGTTGACTGGGTTTCAAACCTGGATCCTTTCATCGACTGGGAAGTCAAACAGCCCAACCACTTGCTTTACTATCCCGCACCCCCTAAATATATTATATTATATTATATTATATTCCCTGGTATTCATAGACAGACAGACAGACAGACAGACAGACAGACAGACAGACAGACAGACAGACAGATACACACCTGTCTGTGGCATATCCTCCCTCACACAGGTTGACCAGTGCGTACAGGTGGCGCATCGCATACTCGTACTGCAACACAAGGGGGCAGCAGACATCAATACAGTACAGGACTACACTTCATGCAGAGAAGAAGGATCCTAAATGACCCACTTTCCGAATACGAACCACAATTATGATCATTCATGTCATAATTTAATAAGCACAGAGGGGGACATTGAACTTGACTTTTGGTGGTTTGACTGACAGATGCATATGATTTTGCCATTTGGCAACACAATGTCACGTTGTTGTCGTTTATCCGACAACAATCGTCAAATGCAGAAGCGATGGAACCTGTGGTGGTGAGCCAGTAAAACTAAAGTAGGATTCAGTAAAATAGGCAGGAATCATAATTACTGAAGCTCTATCCTTCTCAATATCATGTGCAATACCATTCTAGTTAACTTATAAACTAAATCTTTCTTAGATTTATTGTTATTCTATTAGGCGAATACACTTTTTACACACAATTCTATTACTTTTATTCTTGTGTTTTTTGAGCAACCTCTGGTACAACAATTTCCTTAAAGTTTTTATCTTATAATTAATATGCATAATCATTTTAGCAACACATGTATGCAGTCACGTGACCAGCACATGGGTGACATTTTAAAACCAGGAACCTTTTGACACCTCACTCGACCATGACCAAGTCTGCCGGCAAGAGAATTGGAGAAGTGAAACCCCAGGGTGCTACCGTGCCTGCGGCTCGGTGAGCGTGTTTATGGCAGGAAAGTACCTCCATCTTGTGCCAGTTGAAGCAGGCCGTCTTGTAGTGGTGGACGGCGGCCTTGTAGCAGGCGTGCTGGGTCAGCTCAGTCCGGGCGTTCAGGAGGACCTGGGTCCTCATCTCGTCACCGGTCACCTTCTGGACCACCTGATGCATGGTGTCGGCCAGCACCTCGCGGATCTGGACACACACACACACGACACGCCATCAATACAAGCTTCCCCTTGCCTCACTGTTGGGAGGTTCCACGGTCTCAGGTCTGATTCATAACCAGCCCAGGGAGCCCAGCCTCTAGTCTCACCTTCAGGTGGGTGTTGATCTCCATCAGAATGCCCCTGGAGGCCTGCAGGCTGTTGGTCGCCATCATCTTCCTCTTGAGGATGGCGAGGGGCACGTCAGGGCTGGGCGTGAGGTCGGGGTGCGCCACGGGCCGCAGGGTCATGGGCGGCGCGGGTGCGGCGCCAGCCATAGAGTTGCCCTGGAAGGCCATCACCTTCATGTGCGCCAAGGTCTGCGGAGAACCAGAGCGACCAATCAGATACAGCCGGAGAGGACATGGGAGCTTTACAGAGCACATATAGGGCGATATGGAGAGTTATAGAGGGACATATGGGCTATATAGACGGACATAGGGTTATATAGAGGGACATATGTGCTGTATTGATGGACATAGCACTGTATAGCGGGAAAAAGGGCTATGTAGAGGGGGATAGGGGCTATATAGAGGGACATAGGACTATATAGAGGGAGATGGGGGCTATATAGAGTGCGTAGAGGGCTAGAGGCTATATAGAGGGACATAGGGGCTATATATAGAGAGCATAGGGGCTACATAGAGGGACATGGGGCTATATCGAAGAACATATGGGCTATATAGAGGGACATATAGAGGGACAGAGGGCTATATAGAGGGACATAGGGGCTATATAGAGGGAGATGGGGCTATATAGAGTGTGTAGAGGCTATATAGAGGGACACAGGGGCTATATAGAAGACCTTGTTTCCAAACTGCTGCACGTGGCTGGTGTTGGTGTGTTTCTTGACGATCTTGTACTGCTTCGCCAGCGTCTCTTTAGTCAGATCCTCCTGGACAGGGACATAAATGAGAGATACGTTATTATATAACAGGCCACCAATATATTTAATGATTTTGGGAAAGATATCAAACAATTCCCACCACGTCAGAGTCCTCCATCCAGTTGACGCTGTACCAGTCACCCAGGTAGGTCTCCCGGTCCTCGTCGTAGTAACAGGCGTAGGACGACTCGTGGGAGTTGGACGCCGTGGTGGCGTACACTTCAGGAGGAGGTGGAGGTGGAGAGAGGGAGGGAGAGAGAGAGAGATGCGGTTAATGGGATGAGATTTACACACTGACCGACCGCCGCAAGGTTCTGGGTTCGAATCCCCAGTGTCTATGAATCGGATACACCGGATTCGGAGAGGGACTTGCATCAACGCCCCCCCCCTCCCCCCCGCCAAACAAACATAAAGGACCCAATAGAAACATCAGAAGCCAGTTCCTGACGCATTTCGTAAGACTTTTGTCTGGAGATGACCACCAGAACATACTGTATACAGGAGACAATACTAGCGGTTGGCATTTGTATGCACAGGTTTAAGTCAAGTCAAGTATTTTATTGTCACTTCAGTTTACACAAGTATAAGCAGTGACTGAAAATCTTATGTGCAAAACGCCCGACAGCCGACCGCAGTTATAAAAGAATACAAATAGAAATAGAAATAGAATAGAAAACTATATTAACAAGTTACCAAAAAACTAAACAAAAGAAAACTGTATAAGATAAAATAAAGTATACAAAAAATATTACGGGGAGCAATACACATATAAATCAATGTAATAAAATATACATTGTTATATTTTGACATTCACAGAATGTCACAGAATACTTCCTCAGACAGTCACACCAGCAACCACCGTGTTCAGAACCATAAACACTGTTGATGCTATGCTTGGCTTGCTTGCTACACTTCTATCATACAGACGGATCAGATCATATGACCCATCATCACATCAGCGAAACGTGCTGACACAGGAGAAAAAAATGATGATAAATAGATGACTCATGTCTTTTTTATATTTTTATAAAAAGGTTAAATGTTGCAATGTGTAACATTATTATTTTAAAATTAACATTCAAAAGTCAAGTATTATCAACTATCAACAAAATGTGGAGAAATAATAGTTTTGCCGTGAAGTCAAAGGGGTGGTCACCACACCACAACTTCCTGGTAATATGGCTACCCCCCCCCCCTCGATGGTGTGGAGGACTAATTCGACTGGTTGGTCAAGTGATGGCATGACCGATTCAGCCAACAATGTCAACAAAGTGTTCTCTTGAGTTCCAGGAAATCAATCGAGATGCTAGCTAGTGATAGATACTCTCTCTCTCTCTCTTTTTACCTACAACGTTCACGGTCAGGGTCAGGGGGTCAGCTCACCATCAATGTCTTCTGGGAGGTCGGTCATCATGGAACCCGACTCACACGCCTCGATGTACAGCACCATCTGTGTGTGTGTGTGTGTGTGTGTGTGGTGTGTGTGTGTGTGTTGAGAATAGAATAGACTTGTATTAAACCCGAAGGAAATTCTTGTGCCAGGTTACATAGCGATACAGTACAATAAAACAATATGGAAAACAGAATGATAAAAATAAACGGATTTACAAATTTACAGTTAAAATATACAATTATTATTATGTCGGCAAGATAAGATGTTCCGACGGCGAAAACAATTTGGCATGATTGAAGTGAAATATTATTGGACATGACATTAACAATATGCACATGATGAATGAGAGAGGAGATGAGAGTAGTGTTATAGATAATATTTGGGTTAGGATCCGAAGGTATAATAATAATAATAATAATAATAATAATATAGCACATGAATAGAGGTATTGGCACTTGATTAGATAGCAATATTAATATTAGCAGCGTAATAACTGAAGAAAAGTAATACTGAAGGAAAAGTTGCACAATGAATGTTGTGAGGTAATATTGCCACATTATAATTGAGGAGAGAAGAGACAAAGAATGAACAGGCCACAACACACCACAATGTGTGTGTGTGTGTGTGTGTGTGTGTGTGTGTGGGTGTGTGTTGTGTCACCTTCTTGTACTTCCGGTTCTTCTGCATGTAACGGCATGGTGTCCATCAGATCTGCCAACATGACAGCCTTGTAGGGAGAGAGAGAGACCAGGCAATCACACAATCTATGCATTATAAAACAGATACCTGTATCTATGATCTATTAATGCAGATGTGAATAATTAATATGCCGGCCCTCGATGCACAGGCAACAGACGCGAGGGACAGTGGACAGCGCCGTTGAAACTACAGGGCGATTACATGTAGCACATCCATGGCGATCGCTCGTGGCGAATCCGAACCTGCTGGCCACTAACACTCAGCGTGCATTGCACACCATAGCTCCTAGCACACCAGCAACTGCCACCAACCTCCACTCACTCACACGTACCAAAGTAAACATTCACCCTGGAACCACTGCCTTATAGAATCATATGAATACATGGTCATTTAGGCCTGGGGTTAAAAAAATATAATAATCGATTTCCCGCATTCAGGAATCGGTATCCTTCATTTGAATGAGCGATTATCTGATTCATAAATCCCGCAGATTCTGATCTTTTATGCCTTTTCCTGCATGCAGCTTCAACCCGCAATGAGGTCTCTCTCTCTCTGTCTCCCTCTCCTTATCTGTCTCTCTCTTCCTCTCTCTCTCTCCTTATCTGTCTCTCTCTTCCTCTCTCTCTCTCTCTCTAGTTGAATCTGAAAGCATGGCGGGGGCTGCTCCACTGAAGTCACTGCCGGGTCTAAAGGCAGATGTCTGGTTGCATTTCGGTTTTGGAGGTGAAATATTGTGGAAATACCACAAACCTACGAAACCACTTACTGAGACATCACCCAGACATGCAATGAGCAAAAGCGGATCCAATACAAGCCTCGCTGGAGAAGACGCTTGTTTGCAAGTTACAATCCAGGTCTCCGATTCAGTTTTTTGTACATTTCAATTTCTAATGCAAGACAGTCACACTACAGCAAAGTGTGTTTTCCTGAGGGATAAGTGATGCCTTCTTGTTTACAGGTAGGCTGTTTGTAGCCACTTTATTTACACTGTCTGCACTAATGAAAGCACTTTTCGTAGTGTCTGAGTTGCACGGTCAATGCCGCGTCATGCTCATGTTGAATAAAAAGTACATTCCATGCTTACTTGCTTTTGGGGTCAATGTTTAATGTAAACATTGCATATTTTTAATAATGCAACAAGCCGTTGGAGGGTTTCTTGCCTACCCATTCTACCACATTACCGGTTCTCTGAAGAGATCTTGTCATATTAAAGGCAAAATTGGTATTGGGAACTAAAAGTAACCCTAATCGGCAATCACGAATCGACATCCGGGGACCTTGTGGAATTTGCGATCGAATCGTTTTGCGGGATAAATCAGTGCCGCGATACCCAAGCCCTACGATGTCACTAGGAATCAAAACCCATTCTATGTGCCATCAATGAAATATCACCCTACAACCCTTTATTTTCAATCGCATATTCTATCATATATAGGATTTTTTCCCCCCTTCTCTGTTATGTTTTTTGCCGACTTCCCTACCCGTAACCTGGTTGCCGTGCCATGGTCACAAGAGTTTCACTGTTCAGAATGACCCTGTGTTATATGATGTACATGTGACAATAAAACACTTGACTTGACTATAAAAAGGAAAAGGAGTCAGCTTGATTTGCCACAATGAGTCACTGTGGGGGCGGAGCAGGAAGTAGGAGCTCTGACCTCATCGTTGGGGAAGGCCAGGATGCCAGGCGCACCGTGGTCGGTGAAGTAAACAAACACATGGTCCTTGGGACCGCTGGGGAGAGAGAACGGTAGAGACAGAGAGAGAATGATAGAGAGACACAGAGAGAAAACAATAGAGAAAAAGTAGACAGAAAGATATAATAATGATAGACAGAGACAAATACAGAGAGAGACAAACAGACAAAGAAAGAGAGAATGATAGAATCAAAACACAGAGACAAATAGACAGAGAAACAAATAGACAAAAAAAATAAAAGAGAGAACGATAGAGAGAAATATTCCAACAAAGAGAGAGAGGGAGAGAAGACAGAGACAGAGAGAGAGATCTAATAGAACACAGTGAGTAGCGTACAGTGAGTAACATGATATCTCAGAACACAACAAAACATGTTCTGTGTTCTGAGAGCAGCAGTTTCCTGTTGTGTGTGGTGGGCAGGAATTCGTCACCTCTTGAGAACCTTCCCAGAACCGCCCTTGGTCCCGGAAGAGTCTCCCTTTAGAACCGCCAAGAAGTTCTCAGGTGTGACTGCCTACATGCACACACACACGCACACAAATCAGATTACAACCGTACCAAATGGAGAAGTGCAGAACCAATGTGGGCGAGGTTTCTGAACCCTGCGGATGCCGAGCGGGGGGGCTTACATCTCCGGTGTAGTCTTTGGGCACGCCCTTGTACACGTCGGTACCGTTGGGTCGGTTGATCACCACGCCCGGGGTCGGGTTGCTAGAGAGAGAGAGAGAGAGACAGGATCAGCCTACCAGCCTACCCAGTGGACTGTAGCAACTGGTTGGCTGATCTATCCACCATACATCTATCTAGGTGGACACTCCCACTTGTGATGTCAAGTGGGGCCATTCCAAACGTATTCCTACAGTGGCCACTAGTCTACACTAGTGTCTACTACTGCTAGAAGAGCTTGTGTCCACCAATCACACGCTTACATATCACCGTCTCCAGCAACATGATTGGTCGAAACAAATATCAAGCAGAGTGGAATTCCCAGAAGTTCATCCAGAGCAACCGATGGAAACTGGTTTGGGGCAAGGGAAAGTTGAGGAAGGGCTGAATCAACAAATGTGCGCCATGGCAACAAAACAACAGAGATCGGTTTCCAAAATAATGACAAATCCTGGAAAGTGCAGCAAAACTCTCATGGGCCTTATCTCTACTCAGGGGTCAATAACAAGCAGGTCACAGCAGGTCAGGTGAGCAAAACCAAATCGATCACCGAAGTCACGCTTTCACGTTGTCCTGACAAAACACAACACACACTCCCATCTCCTCCATGGGAAGACTGGGAGATTAATCCGATGTCGCTTATTAATCACCGATACGAGTTAAGTGTCACTCAACAATCAAGCCCTTACAACGCATCCAGAACGCAGCAGCACGCCTCGTGTTCAACCTACCTAAATTCTCCCATGTAACCCCCCTCTTCCGCAACCTCCACTGGCTCCCGGTAATCGCTCGCATTCGATTCAAGACACTGGTACTGACTTTCATGGCTGTCAACGGAACCGCCCCTACCTACCTCCAAAAATTAGTCCGACCCTACGCCCCAGCCCGAGCACTCCGCTCGGCAACTTCTGCCAAACGACTGGTACCGCCTTCACTAAAAACAGCCAAACATCGCTCTTCCAAGTCCCAACTCTTCACGGTTCTGGCTCCGCAGTGGTGGAATGAGCTCCCGGCTCATGTCAGGACGGCCGAGTCGCTCGCCAGCTTCCGCAAGAGACTCAAGACCCACCTGTTCAGAGTTCACCTGGACTCTACATAACCCCCCTCCTTAACAAGAGACTCAAGACCCACCTGTTCAGAGTTCACCTGGACTCTACATAACCCCCCCCCAGCACTAACCTGCGTGTTTATATGTCTTAACATTTATTAATGGCACTTAGCATTGTTGTTCGTTCTCAGATGTTGTATCATGCTTAGAATTGCACGCCTGCCCAGCTACTTATGCAGGCAACTTGGCAATTATGAAACTCGTTCTATTCGTCTCGTAAATATGAATGCTGGAAAACAGCTCTATTCTTATCTTCAGGTACCACAGTGATATATTGCTGCCTCTCCTTCAACAAATGTACTCTTTGTAAGTCGCTTTGGATAAAAGCGTCTGCCAAATGCCCTAAATGTAAATGTAAATGTCAATAGGTGACTCACGACAAAACATCCGCATTACAGGAGAACGATATGACTTGTCATGACATGTAACTCCACGTTAGACCCCTCTATGAGTCCTTCTACATTTTCCAATTCATTTATGATCAACTAACAGAGGAGGTTCACAACATAACTATGTTCATCCTTGATGTGACAATAAAACACTGACTTTGAACTGTAAGGGTAAAATTCAGGGTATAATCAGTAACCATAATAGTCCCAGCGACACAGTTGTGAACATGAATATTTTTCCCCATAATAATACTGTTACAGTCCATGTAGCTATGCAGACACTAAAGATGTTATAATAATAGCGTTGTTAATGCAATCGTGGGTAACAGGACTTCCTACTCCGGGGTTTCCATGAAGAGTTTCTAAGCGAGATCAGATCAAATCAGGTGCAGAGAGACTCCACAATCACTTCCATGTGACTCTTCCACAAGTCAGTAAGTCAGTAAATAAGTAAGTAAATGGTTTAATCCAAGTTTGCCGGTTTTTAGAGCAAGACCGGTCTGAATACGGCCGTGGAAATACTGGATATTTCGTTGCGCAACGAGAGTGAAATGGCAAATTTATAAAATTGTATTAAATTTATTAAACTGCTAAATACTAAATTAGGAAGTGTGTTTGTTCTGCTATGGCAGATTTCCAAGGAAGGAACAGAAACATGATAAAAAACTAAACAAAAAGCACCCACTTCTCATTGTTGGCCAGGTCGTCGTACATCATGACCACGATCTGCTCCTCGGGAATCCCGTTCTTATGGACGATCTGGTAGGCATGGCACGCGTCCGCCTGGACGACAACAAACAAACGTATATTAGTACACACTTTAAGCACGACCCAAATGTACAATTCACAGACGAGGGGGAAGAAAGACACACAAACACACAGAGACACAGACACACACACAGACACAGACACACACACTAAACACCCTTATCTGTCCCCAAAGTCAAAGTCAACCTTATCATAAACCAAACAAGTTCTAGTTTCTAAAAGGCCCCCAGCAGGAAGCCTGTGTGATTAGGTGGGTCTCCTGGAGGATGGCCTCTAGGCTCCGTTCACCTGGTGTCTGTAGTTGTACCAGCCGTTGGAGGCCCGCCACGATCACCACCAGTTGGCGCCCCCGGCCCTCTGGGGCCTCGGGTGGGGGAAGGCGTGGGTGGTGGTGTGGTGCTCAGACCCAGGAGAGCCAGCAGCAGCAGCAGCGTGACCGGCGGGGACAGCATGGCTCTGAATCCAACTGTCCAGAGGATGGTAGCCTGGGGAAAAAAAAAAAATCTAATATATCAAAAATATGACTTTAATGTGAATGAGCTGCAGACAGACAGGGCAGGCATGAAAATGGGCGCCCTGTTATCATTGCGCAATTCAGGTATAAATGCACAACTGGTTGAACCAGAGGTTTCTGTGAGGAGAAATCAACGTGACCCTGTAGGGATCACAACTGAATCACCACCTGCACCAAAACGAACAACAACAACAAACAACAACAACAACAACATGGCAGACACTTTCTGCAGACACATATCTACACAAAAGGAGATCATCATTATCATTCATTATTAGCATTATTATTATTATTATTATTTATTATTATTATTATTATTATTATTATTACCTTTACTGCAGCCGTAGGGCGTAGCGTCCGTTAGTAGTGCGTTTCTGTGGCGGCTCGTGGATCTTTATAGGCGACGCTTCATGGGAAAGGCGTGACGGGACATTTTTGTGTGTGCGCTCACACGTCAGCCAATAGCGTGGGCTTATTCCACCTCAGCCAATGGCGTAGCGAAGGCGGGGCGGGACTTGTTACCACACCGGCCAGTGCCGTCGCTGGGAGGGCTTGGCGGGGCGCGGCGGTACCCGTCCTCTTGGATCTGTGGGTCATGTGATCAACGCTGCGTCAGTAATAAAACACACACACACAGACACACACACACACACACACACAGACACACACACACATATACACACACACACACACACACACAGACACACACACACATATACAGAGCTGGCCTACATTCAGCTAATTTTACATTGATATTAAGTTCACAAATATTTATTACAGTGTACATTGCTTATATATATTTTTGGGTTATTTATTTATTTATTTTTCGTGTATGTGTATAAATATATGGATATTTTCAATGCATTTTTATATATCAATTATTTTCTTGCCATTTTGTTTTTGCATAGGCCTACTGTCACCTGCCAGGTCACAAGAGTTTCACTGTTCAGAATGGCCACGTGACGAATAAAACACTTTGACTTTGAAAGCGTGTGCAAATATGGTCCAAACTGTGTCAAGTTTATTAGATATATCATCGGTATAAACCATATGTAACAGACATAAACATGTCATATGATGCGCTCTTGTTTTCCAAGGATGTTGTAAAAAGGCCATGAGTGGGCATCTTTTACCTGAATGAGGGCAGACTCTTGGACCCTCTGCTGAAACAGCAGACAGACTGACAGCAGGTGACACACATGTGCCTCTAGTAGTCCCATTAAAAAAAACCACTAACTACTGACCCACTCTACTGACCTGTAGATTAAAGGCTATAGGGCCAATATGTAGGTCAATAAATCTAAAACCTACTCAAATATATATTTTTAAGCAAACAGCTTACATTCTAACCAGACTTGCAGTGTTCTCAAATGCGAGTGTGTGTGTGTGTAGCCTACTTAAATCTTCAAATCCATGAATTCAACCTTGATTTCAATCAGTTCCATGGGATTTGGTGATTTTGAATATTTCTTATAGGAGTCTGTAGTGCAGTGCATTGTTTGAGCCGTAAATGTTCATGACAACATAGATAGACAAATGACAAACATGATTGTTTTTTAAGAAGATATAAGGAATAAATGAAACTGCTTTATTTCTCCATTTAGAAAAAGAATTTAAGTTAAAACAGGAAACAGTCCATCAAGAGTTCCGATGTCCGGTCTCTCCCGCCCGATTCTCCCGGAGACGCGAACCTTTTGTCCAATGAATGAAAAAAGCTGTAACAAAGTGTAAATACCATGTTTACAGTAATAAATATTCCAAACAATATATTTTTTTTTACATCGACATAATATATATAATATTTTATATATATTTATATATTTATAATCATATACAGTAAAAAGTCATCTTCAAGTTTATCAAACGTAAAACGGTCAGATAAAATGGCTGCAAATAGAATGATTGCATTTATTTCCCATTCCCAAGGCAACGGTAACCATGGCAACTTACTCTGTCATAACAATAAACAATAAATAAAGGGTGATATTATATTAAGATTGTAGTGCATCGCTGTAAATTAATAAAAAGTAACAAGACATAAAAAACAAAACAACGATAAACAAATAGAATGGAAATTATTAGTGCAAACTTCTTATCTCTTTTTGGCGGAACCCAAACTCGTTAGGAACATTTCCAGGAAGGAATGACGACCCCTAAAAAACGATTTTTTAACGTCAAATTAAAATACGGGATTTTGTATTTTCCTGCCCAAGGGGGGGCCTCCTCAGGGTCAGTCTGGCGGACAGCTTTGGGCGTCGTAGGGGGGCCCAGGGCGGCGGGTCTTGGCAACAACAGGAAAACAGGAAGACAGGGAAGCTGTTACAGGTGTAGCAGGATAGCCCAGGGTAAGCGGGCCCCGTTACCATGCGATCTCATTTTTGGCAAATCATCCAAAAGCCGGAAAAAGAACCCCCCAAGAAGAAACACTCAACGTTGTCTAAAACACACAACAAAACCTGCGTGTGCGTACGCGTGTGTCCACGAGCGTGTGTGTGTGTGTGTGTGTGTGTATCATCCAATGAGGTGGTCAATGAGATGCATAGAGAAGGTTATGAGTGGCGGGTGGACTGAAGCCAAACGTTGTCAGACCTCATGCAGCATCGATGAGCTTCGCAAAGCAAGGCGGAGCATACAGGTGTGTGCGTCTGTGTGCGTGTGTGTGTGTGTGTGTGTGTGTGTGTGTGTGTGTGTAAGTGTGTGTGCAGTAAAGGGGCTCTGCTGAGAGAGGGGGGGGGAGGGGGGGGGAGTAGCAAGTGTCAGTCTCCATGGTTTCCAGTCATGGTTTCCTTGTCCTGTTTTCTGTCCAGAAACTGGTTCACCTCAACCGGTTCTACTTGTCTGTTGTGCGAGTTCACAAAGCCTTTATTTAGAGCAAAACTGAAAAAATAAGTTCATCTCCATCTTCTGTCGGCAACAAGGCGGGGAAGAGAGTCATGAGTAAAAAAAAATAAAATAAAGTTTCATCTCCACCTGACTTGACTTTACCATACCGGCTCGACCTGCATTGTTTGATTTAAGGACGGGACTTTTACTTTGAAACCCAACGGTCCAGGATGTCCCACCTGTTCAGTTCCTTCCGCTCCGCAACGAGGAGCAGAAGAGTCCAGAAGCAGCCTCCGCGTTTTCCCTCCACCCGACCCGACACCTGCAAGTCGGTGATGGATTCAAAACCCACGGAGGGGACCTTTACTTTGGAAAACCACACGACGCTAAACAGGAAGTCCTATGTCTGTTCCTTCCTCTCTCAGCAAGGAAAGTGTGCAACGGGGGCGAAGGCTGGAGGTGGTGGAGGTTGGTGGTGGTGGCAGCGTAGGGGGGAGGTTGGGTGAGGGAGGTGGGTGGTGGTGGTGGTGGTTTGGGGGGGTGGGGGGGGTTGGGTGGTCTCTCAGACCTCGGCCCCCAGCTCGATGACCCCGGCCTCCAGGATGGGCACCAGACGGTCTTCCACCTGCACCAGCAGGACCGTCTTGTCCGTGTGCGAGCGGCTGGCGGGGTCCCGACTGCAAGGCACCCAGCGGTGAATCACCTGGAGGGGAGGAAATCAACCATCGTTATTAAAGACACACACGACACTGTTTCACAACACAGCACATGTATGAAGCAGTCCTCTCTACCTTCATGCTGTGGTGAACCTCACCTAGCTAACCTAGCATAGCATAGCATAGCATAGCAGGTAGGGGGCGGGGCAATGAACCAGCCTAATGCACTAAGAATGGCACTTATGCTTTTATGCAGGCAACCTAGCAATTATAGCTCATAAATGCTCTATTCTTATTGTTATGCACCACAGTGATATATTGCTGTCCCCTTCAACAAATGTACTCTTTGTAAGTCGCTTTGGATAAAAGCGTCCAATGCCCTAAATGTAAATGTAAATGTAAATGTAATCAAAACAGACATTTAGACTCCCTCACCGACGACTCAATGTTGCTCACGTCACTTAATTTGGTTAATTTCAACTGTTATCAACCATTCATAATTACAAAAATAATTAAATTGTTAATCATTTTTTGTATATATTGTGAATATACATAACATTTAGAATTTCTATATTATTACTCTCTGTTTAATGTTATGCACCAATTTCATAAAAAGGCAATAAAGCTATTTCTGATTGTGATTCATCCCGTTAGCTCCTGGTGAGGCCGCCCCCTGGTGGTGACTTACGTGTCCCTCCATGCCCTCCAGGGGGCTCCACTCGCGCCAGCTGCTCCGTCCGGCCTTCAGCCTCAGGCCCTCGTCAGGCCATGAGAGACCCTTCCTCTTGGACAGGTTGATGGTCTCCAGGACCTGGCCCACGTCCACTATCTGCCCGGAGAGAGGCAGACAGACATGCAGACAGAGAGACAGACAGTCAGACAGAGAGACAGACAGACAGAAAATAGACAGAAAGGCAGACAGAGAGAGGCAGACACGCAGAGAGACAGACAGACAGACAGACAGATAGGCAGGCAGACAGACAGACGGAGACATAAACAGACAGAGACACAGACAGACAGGCAGGCAGACAGTAAGAAAGGCAGGCAGACAGACAGACAGACAGGCAGGCACACAGAGAGACAGGCGGAAGCTCTTCAGTAACAGCTCTTTATATGGGTTAGAGGTTCCGCCCCCCCTCCTATTATACCCATCATGCAGCTGGGCGGACTCACTCCCACTTGTGACGTCACTAATGGGTAGATTTTGAAACAGCTTGGAATGGCACTCAAGTAGCCTTGAGCAACCGCTGTTGTGCATATTCCATCTCCAAATCCAATTAATTAATAATAATAATGAATAATGTTAATAATAATATAATAATAATAATAATAATAATGATAATAATGTAAAACAATATGGTCTTCTTCCACCTACCTGCACCCGGTAGGAGATGTCGTCTCTCCTCACCGTGGCAACCGTGGGGTTGTGGTAGTGGGGGTGGGGGTGGTGGTGGAGGTGGTGGAGGTGGTGGTGAGGCGGAGGGTGGTGGTGGTGGAGGAGCTGGCTCTGCCCCAGGGGGTCGGACACCGAGGTGCCGGCGGGGGCGGAGGAGGAGGAGGAGGCGGAGCAGCAGGCGGAGGGGGCCGAGCAGCAGACGGAGGAGGCTGGCCCGTCTGCGGCGGCCAGCAGGCCCACCAGGGTGTGGCGCTTGCAGGGTGGGATGCTGTGGTTGGACAGGGAGGTGGGGGGGCGGGCCTCCGGGGGCGGGGCCGGGGGCGGGGTCCGACAGCGAGCCCAGCCGCAGGTGCAGCGAGGCGGGCAGCGTGTGCAGGGACAGCTGGCTGGAGGACGACCGCGGGCAGGAGGGCTCCAGGCCGGTGGTGGTGGAGGAGGTGCGCAGCGAGGACGAGTGGCGGCTGCCGTAGCGGTACGAGGAGGAGGAGGCGTGGCTCACCACCGAGGCGCGTGCCGGGGAGTGGCGCCCGGCCAGGCCAGACTGCACAGACTGGCAGCTCTGGCTGGTGCCTGCAGGGGGCGGCAAAAAGTTAGCACCACAACATTACCGCAGTAGTGTCACTACAGTGTGACTACCATGTTATTAACATGTTATCACCAGGTTAATAGCATAGTACTACAGTGTGACTACCATGTTATTAACATGTTATCGCCATGTCACTAGCATGTTATTACCTAGTTACCTTGCTATAGCATGAATATGATCTATGATCTAGTATGATCACTAGATCAGTCTACCAGCCGACCCAGTGCACTGTACTGACAGGTAAACTGATCTAGTCAGCATACATCTAGGTGGACATTCCCACTTGTGATGTCACTAGACGGTAGTCACATGGCACTGACACGAAATGGCTTGCAGTGGCTAATCACACTCACACCTGGTGGTATAGTACGTCCCTTTTTATATTTGGATTCTAGAAGTTGGACATTACCAAAGACAAACAATAAGAACAACACCAATAATAACAACAGCATCCCATCTCACCCATGGGGTGGTGTGTGTGGTGGTGGGGGGTGGTGGGGGTGGGGCGTGGGGACCCCCGGGGTACCCCCCTGCGACGCCACCGAGCTCTGCTGGGAGTCGCTGGCCGTGCCCGTGCCACTGGACACGCCCCCTCCGCCCCCGGCCCCGCCCTCCGAGTCCTCCATGTTGCCGCCGCTGTTGCAGCCCGCGCCACAGCCCTTCCTCAGCCTGCAGTGCCGAGGAAGAGGAGGAGGAGGAGAACACCGTCAGTGAAGCCCCGCCCCCTGACACTGAGAAGGACCTTTACTTTGGAAAACCACTGGCTACCGAAAATAAATAGTGAAAATGTGTTGTTCCCTACTCCTACAAATGTTCGAATATCAAATACATATTGAGTAAATATCAAATAGATATCACATAAATATTGAGTAAATATCAAATACATCTTGCATAATTATTGAGTAAATATTAAATAAATATGACAGAAATGTTGCTTAAATATGAACCAAATATCACATAAATATTGAGTAAATATCAAATACATATTGCATAAATATTACATAAATATGACAGAAATACCACATAAATATCAAATAAATATCACAAATATCAAGTAATTATCAAATAAATACCAATTAAATATAACATAAATATCAAGTAATTATCAAATAAATACAAATTAAATATGAAATGAATATCAAATAAATACCAAGTCAATAACAAACTAATCAAGACCATATCAGCCAAGCCTTTCCAAACCCTTCAGGGCTTTCCCTGAGCGAGGATGACAACAGCGGCCTCCAGTGGCCTGGCCCCCACACTGCACCCCCTGAACAACAACAACCCCCAACCGCACCACCACCACCACCACCACCACCACCCACCTGTGCCAGGTGCTGACCACGAAGCTGCGGATGTGGCCCATGCTGACGGGCCCGGCCAGCAGGCGGGGCAGCTGGGGGTGCGAGTCGCAGTAGGAGGTGGTGAGCGGGGACACGTAGATGGGGTACCCGATGGGCTGGTCGCACGACGAGTTGATCATGTTGCGCAGCGCCTGCTTGGCGTTCTGGATGCTGCCGCGCTCCGGGTTCCGGTTGCGCAGGAAGACCAGCTCCTGCTGCTGCCCCGCCCACAGGCCCCGCACGCACTCCTTGTTCACCTGGGGGGGGGACCATTTCGATACTATTACTCTGTTTAATGTTCAATGTTATGCACCAATTCCACACAAGCACATTCCTTGTTTGTAAAAACTAAGGCAATAAAGATGATTGTGGTTCTGCGGGCCACATGTTGGACACCCCTGACCGAGAGTGAGGGACCCCTACGACGACCGGTTGTATTTCCCCGCCCCAAAGCACGGGGGGGGGCGGTGTCTGACCTTGATGACCCGGAAGCTGAGGTATCGGCGGTGCAGGGTGATGATCTTGTACTCGTTCGTTCCCTCGTCCAGCACATGCCGCAGCGCCAGCAGCGAGGGCGAGTTGGAGAGCACCGCGCTGCGCCAGGCCGGGTCGCCCTCATGGGCGATCACCAGCCCCTGGCGGTGCAGCGAGATCGCCTCGAAAAGAACCGCAGGGTCCTCGTACTCATCGGGGGAGGTGAAGTGGTCCTGGAGCGGGGGGGGGGGGTGGGGGGAAGAGAGAGACAGAGAGACAGAGAGAGAGAGAGAGAGAGAGAGAGAGAGAGAGAGAGGTAAAGAAGTCAGTGTTATTAAGGGAGTAATTCACATGGAATGAACAGTTTATATAGTCCAAGTTATATGCAAATAATACACTATAATATCATACACGCTTTTACCTGAACAACCATAGAATCTACCATAGCAACATCATCTACCATAGCAACAGCATCTACCATAGCAACAGCATCTACCATAGCAACATCATCTACCATAGCAACAGCATCTACCATAGCAACAGCATCTACCATAGCAACAGCCTCTACCATAGCAACAGCGTCTACCATAGCAACAGCCTCACCCCCCAGGACAGCCTCACCCTGAGGACAGCCTCACCCCCCAGGACAGCCTCACCCCCAGGACAGCCTCACCCCCCAGGACAGCCTCACCCCCCAGGACAGCCTCACCCCCCAGGACAGCCTCACCTCCCAGGACTGCCTCACCCCCCAGCAGTGCCTCACCCCCCAGGACAGCCTCATCCCCAGGGCAGTCTCACTCCCAGGACAGCCTCACCGCAGCCCAGCCTCACCTGGTGCAGCTTGAGGGACATGCGGACTCCGGGCACCACCACCTTCCTCAGCAGCTCCATGTCGGCGAAGATCCACTCGTCGCGGAGAGACGAGATGCGGAAGTCTCCCTTGAAGAGAGCGTGCAGTCCGAACAGGAAGGACTCCAGGTTACTGCAGGGGGGGGAGGGAGGGGGGAGAGAGAGAGAGAGAGAGAGACATTTGTATCTCCCCATGTCATACACACCTGTGGGTAACCCACTCACAATATCTTAAAAGCATTGACGTACTTTTCATTATGATAAGTTACAGTGTATACAGCGTACTGGCTGCTCATAGTACTGGCTGCTCATAGTACTACTGCGTATTCATTGTACTCTGCTTTAGCGCGTAGTACTGGTCAGAGGACTGGAAATTAGTACTTTATTCGTAGTTACTAGATTAACCAGTGCTAGCAAATTGGTGCACTACTGCAGGTGTGTGTGTTAGTGACTCTAGTGTACTTTCGCGTGTGCTTTAGCATGTGCTTTAGCGTGTGCTTTAGCGTGTCCTCCTCACCTGGACATGTGGTGCGCGGCGGTGCCCAGGGCTCGCCGGCCCAGCACACACAGACCAAAGCACAGCAGCACCAGCGCTGAGTCCTTCTCACTCTCCAGAGGCTGGGGGCGGGGCAACAGCAGCATCGTTAGGCTACATTATGCTAGGCTAGGCTAGCTAAGACATATTGCAAATAGAAGATTGTGCTATGCTATGTTATGCCATGCTAGGCTATGCTAATCAAAACAAGGTGCTGATAGATTGTTATGCTAGGCTAGGCTATGCTAACTAAAACATGTGGCAAATAGAATGTTGCGCTATGCTACGTGATGCTACACTGCGCTATGCTAATTGAGTGTTGTGCTATGCTAAGCTATGCTAAATTATGCTATGCTATCTAATAAACAAGGCACTGAAAGATTGCTAGGCTAGGCTATGTTAGGCTATGCTAATTACAACAGAATGTTGTGTTATGCTACGTTATGCCATGCTAGGCTATGCTAATCAAACCAAGGTGCTGATAGATTGTTAAGCTAGGCTAGGCTAGGCTAGGCCAGGCTAGGCTAGGCCAGGCTAACCTTGTCTCTCCTGGAGTTGCAGTATTGGATCCAGCCCAGGTAGACGGTGCAGAAGCTGTCCCTGGAGATGCCGGCCAGACGGTGGTCGTAGTCCTCGTCGATGTTGGGGTTGAAGGTGGGGTCCAGGTCCACGTAGTTCCGCTGGGCGCACGGCCGCAGCCCCTCGCGCATGGCCTCGTTGGCCAGCCACTCCTCCAGCCGCGGCGACGCCACCACGTAGTAGATGATGCCCTGGACGCACAGGGGAGCACGACGGGGAAACAGAGCCTTTCTTTTAAAATGATGCGCACACTTTCAGAAGATTGAGCCCTTGAGTCAATTCTGAAAGTCGAGTTAAAGGTTTTTCACATTAAAAGCGCCCTGACTGACCTTGACGTAGTAGATGGTGAGGATGCGTCGCAGGTCGAACACCTGCAGCATGGAGGCGGCGCTGTTGTCCGTGATGCTGTAGCCCTCCAGCACGTACTTGGTGACCAGCACCTCCCAGGCGAGCCAGCGCTGGCCGAACGCCGCGTTGAAGGACAGCACGTGGGGCAGGTGGCCCGGCTCGCAGCAGCAGCAGCCCTCGTCCTCCTCCACGCCCTCCGTGATCGCCTCCACCTCCCGCTGCTGGCAGTACGTTCCTGGGGGACGAGGAGAGGGACGGGGGGGCATGAGGCTAGTAGCAGAAAGATCGCTAGGCTAAAGGCTAGGCTAGCCACCAAACCCCAGAGAGCTACAGTAAGTAGGCCAGGCTAGACTTCAGAGAGCTAGGCTAGGCATCAGACGTCAGAGAGCTAACTAGGCTAGGCTAGTAAACAGACATCAGAAAGCTAAGTAGGCCAGGCTAGACTTCAGAGAGCTAACTAGGCTAGACTAGCCACCAGACCTCAGAGAGCTAACTAGGCTAGGTTAGGCTAGCCACCAAACAGCCAACCTGGAGCTAAGTGAACTCCAAACTCAGACACCCATTTTGTTTTTATACTCTTTTTGTCCTCCATTTTAGAGACAATATGGACGCGGGTGGGAACCGAACCGCCGGCCTCACCTCTGAACTCCAGGCCGCGCAGCTGGAAGGCCACCAGGCCGTTGCCGATCTCCACCAGGTGCACGAGGGCGTTGAGGTAGTCGGACGCCAGGATGAAGCAGTCCCCCGTGGTGACGGCGCCCCAGCGGCCCAGCAGGAGGTCCCCACACAGGCTGTGCTGCAGAGACCGCGTCAGGTGCTCGTAGAAGATGGAGTTCAGGTTGTTGTCGTCCGAGCCTGGAGACAGGAGAGAGACAGAGAGAGAGAGTCAGAGAGACAGAGAGAGAGAGACAGAGAGACAGAGAGACAGAGAGACAGAGAGAGAGAGAGTCAGAGAGACAGAGAGACAGAGAGTCAGAGAGAGAGAGAGATAGAGACACAGAGAGACGGAGGCAGAGGCAGACAGGAGATAGACAGACAGATGAGATAGACAGGACAGACAGACAGATGGATAGATAGACAGATTAGATAGATAGACAGGTGGAACAGAGACAGGACAGACAGACAGAAGGACAGATGAGATATAAAGACAGGACAAACAGATAGACAAGACCAGACAGACCAGACAGAGAGACAGACAGACAGACAGATAGGCAGACAGGATAAACAGATAGACAAGACCAGTCAGACCAGACAGAGAGTCAGAGAGAGACAGACAGACAGACAGACAGACAGGATAAACAGACAGGCAGCCCACCTGGGTTCCTGTCCAGCTGGGAGACCAGACGTGTGTTGGAGTGGTCCACCCTCTTGGTGCTGAAAGACAAGAGACACAGACCATCGGACACTGCAGCACTGAGACACACACACGCACACGCACACGCACGCACGCACACACACTGCCGCAGTGTAACCACGGCGACTGTCCCTACAGTCCCCTCCCCTTACTTGTAGTCTCTCTCCCAGAACTTGACGGGCCGGACGTAGGAGGTGATGAAGATGGCGCTGCCCAGGAAAGGGTTGAGCGGCGTGGAGAAGAAGGCGGAGACCAGGGCCTGCACCAGCAGCATGGCCGAGTCTGGAGGGGGGCCGGGGGGTCAAGGAACTCTCAACACAGCCGCGCAGCACAAGAGCGACCCCTGGTGGCGGGGAGGTGTGGGTGTGCGGTGTGCTCTAACTCTTAAATACTTAAATACATAAAATACTACATAGAATCGTGTAGCATCTTATGCTAGCTATCTTGCCGTTTACCAATTACGAAGTTATTACCATAATTTTGCAATTATGAGTTATCTGCTTGAAATGTGTTGCTTCCATCCGTGTGTAAATAATAATAACAATAGTAATAATAATGGTGGCGGATGGTGGAGGATACGGGGCACGGCGAAGGGCTGGGCGAAGGCGTGGAAGGCGGAGCCCCAGGTGATCTGCCAGGGGGCGATGTAGGTGTAGACGAAGCGCAGCTTGTAGAACAGCTCCCACAGCTGCAGCACCACCCAAAAAGAAGAAGAAGAGGGAGACCAGGGGGAGGGGGGAGGGGGTGGGAGACAGTTCAGTTACTGTACAGACAGACTTTTATCCAAGGTGACGTACAGTGAATTACACTCCGATACACGTCCTGATGCAGCAGGTAGGGGTTACGGGGTGTTTCTCAAATGGTGGTCCGGGGGCCCCTAAGGGCTACGTTGAAGGACCAAAGCAGCAAGCGTTACCCCGGAACATGAATACAAAAAATGTTGTTTGAATATTGTTGGTGCAAAATTAATGAATCCTTTCATTTTAAAAGGTGTCTCTGACCCAGTTCCATGTTTATGTACATGTATTGTGTGTGTGTGTGTCTGTATATGTACAGTATATCATATCATCAAACTATAGCCCCGCCCCCCACCTTGCTGAAGATGATGGTCATGACGAAGAGGTCGATGAGGAGGGTCTCGGAGAGGTGGGGGCAGTCGAAGGTGAAGAAGAGCACGGTGAACAGCACCGTGGCGTACTGGTAGGTGGGGCAGCTGTAGGACGAGCGCAGCAGCTTCAGGCCCGCCACCGTGATGAGCAGCGCCACCAGCCTGCAGGACGTGACATCGCAGCCACCACACCACAGGAAGTGACATCACCACACATCCACCACGACATGAACGCCCAATGTCAAAATAAAAGCTCCTCCCCCATGTCATCTGTTGTGAACATTTACATTTATATTTACATTTACATCGAGGGCATTTGGCAGACGCCTTTATCCAAAGCGACTTACAATAAGTACATTTGTCGAACGAGAGATAGCAATATATCTCCGTGGTACATTAACACACATCATTTCTTCTCTTTAAATTACACATATTTATTGCTTTTTTTGTGTGGATATTTTGTGTAATATATTTTTTTTCTTTATCATTACTCCAATATGCACCAATATCACAAAAGCACATTCCTTGTTTGCAAAAACTAAGTCAATAAAGCTCATCGTGATTCTGATTCTGATTCTGGTACATAAAGATAAGAATAGAGCAGGTTTCAAGCATTCATAAGTGCCATTCTGAGTGCATTACCAACATCTGAGATCATACAATATGTTAAACAATGCTAAGTACTGTTATTTAGTGGCAAGACGTACAAACACACAAGTGCTTTAAACAAACTGTTTGCAGAAAGTGCGTCAAGGAAAGCTCCTGATCTTTAAGACAAAGAGACTCTGTGTTTGAGAGAAAGTGTATCGTAAAGTCAGCATGAGTTGGTTTTCCACACACTTAGCGAAACATCACATATAAATAAATATATGTGAATGGAAACGCTTGTGGGAAACTAAACCGTGGCTGTTATCATGATGACGATGATTATCATGGATAATGATAAGGTTGTAAATGATTATTACGAGAGACAGGCCCAGCGGGGAGCCTGGCACCAGACGGTAAACAACACTCAGATGGTGGAGCAACGGCTAGCCAGGAGGCGAACTAGCCAGCTAGCAGGCTAACTGGACTAGCGAGGAGGCTAACTGGCCAGCTAGCAGGCTAACTGGACTAGCGAGGAGGCTAACTAGCCAGCTAGCAGGCTAACTGGACTAGCGAGGAGGCTAACTAGCCAACTAGGCAGGTAAACTGACTAGGAGGGGCTAATGGGCCGGCTAGGTATGGCGGTCTAGGAGTGACTGAATACCGAGGGAGGCTAACTGGCCCAGCTATGGAGGTAACTGGACTAGTGAAGGAGGCTAACTTACCAGCTAGGGAGGTAACTGGACTAAGTGAAGGGCTAAACACCGAGCTCCCCCACCAGTCTAACTGGAGAGCTAGGGGATTAACTCAACTTAGTGAGGGAGGCTAACTAGCCAGCTAAGAGGGGCTAACTGGACTCACTAGGAGGCTAACGGGACTAGCTAGGAGGCTAACTGGACTAGCCAGCTAGGAGGCTAAATAGCCATCTAGGAGGCTAACTGGACTAGCTAGGAGGAGGCTAACTAGGCCAGCTAGGAGACTAACTGGACCAAGCTCGGAGGCTAACTAGCTAGCTAGGAGACCGTATACTGGACTAGCCAGCTAGGGAGGACTAACTAGCACAGCTAGGAGACTAACTAGCCAGCTAGGAGGCTAACTGGACTAGCTAGGAGGAGGCTAACTTAGCCAGCTAGGAGGCTAACTGGACTAACTCGGAGGCTAACTAGCTAGCTAGGAGACTAACTGGACTAGCCAGCTAGGAGGCTAACTAGCTAGCTAGGAGACTAACTGGACTAGCCAGCTAACTAGCCAGCGAGCAGGCTAAGGGGAGCACTCACTCGGGGTCCATGTTCTTGGGTCTGGCTAGCTTCCAGGCGCTGTGGCTCATCTCGTTGAGGACCACCAGGGGGTACAGGACGTTCTTCTCCAGGAACAGCAGCCACACGTGGAGCTTCTCGAACCACATGACGTGGGCGGCGTCTGCGGGGACACGACAGAGCATCAAGCTACCGCCACGCTGCTACAGCATCAAGCTACCGCCGCGCTGCTGCTACATGCTACGCATTGCCGCGCGACGTAGCTGCACCTCAATGCAGGGCTAAACCTCAACCGACTGTCAGATTGTTGTTAATATTTGGCCGTTTTCGCGGGTCACCGAGGTCGCAGACCATGCACCAAACTCTAATCTTTAGAAAGAAGCCCGTGAATTAATGAAATGTTTCAAAGCCAATTCCTGTTTCAATGGCTTCACTGTTTAATTGAGTTTAGCCCCAATTGTTGCAGCTTTCTGTTTGCTCGACGCTTGTAACCGTACGTGAAAGCATGGTTGATTACAGCAATATTGCTAAAGAGATTTTTGTGTTTTTGGGTCGTGACTTAATGACTCATATGGGTCCCTTCCTGAGGCGAAACCAGCTGAGAACCACTGTTCTAAATGACTATGTGGTTGTTGTTGTGTGTTGTTGGGGGAGGGGGGGGGGGGGGGGGGGGCGTGGGGGGTTTAGGGTGGTGGTGGATTGGTGTGGTGTTTGGTGGAAGGTATGGTGTTGGTGTTGGTCCTCCACTCACCGCGGACTTCAAACTGGTAGTACTCGCGGGTCTTGAGCAGCGGCTGGGAGAAGAGGAACCAGGGCAGCTGCTTGCGGACCTGGGGCAGCAGGTAGTGGGCGAGCAAGCCCACCAGCGACAGGCACCCGTACAGGACGTAGCTCAGGTAGGGCTGGGGAGCGGGAGAGAGACATAGAGACACACGGGGACGGGAAGAGAGGGGGAGAGAGAGAGAGAGACATAGGGACACACGAGGACAGGAAGGGAGAGAGGGAGGGGGGGAGCGAGACATAGAGACACACAGGGACAGGGAGAGAGGGGGAGAGAGAGAGAGAGAGAGCGAGAGAGAGCGAGAGAGAGAGAGACAGAGACAGAGACATATAGGGAGGGAGAGGGGAAGAGAGAGAGACAGGGAGAGAGAGGGGGAGGAGTAGAGAGAGATAGAGAGACAGAGACAGAGAGGGAGATAGAACGAGGGATACAGAGAGAGAGACAGTGAGACAATCTCTGTCATTAATCGCTAATAGTTAATATTTCACTTATTGATATCATGTGGATTATGTTTTTACCATTTGGAGAAAAGGGGACAAGCTTATGATAAAAAAAAACAACAACTTGAAAATGTATTCAGATACTTTACATTTCCACAACGTTAGGAACGTGTGTGTGTGTGAGAGGGGGGGGAGCTCACCATGGCGACAACTACTGCGGTTATTATGGGATGTAGGGGGGCGGTACCTGCAGGGCGATGAAGACTGTGCTGACGTGGATGGCGAAGAAAAGCACCGCGATCAGGACACAGATGACGAGGTCGGACTGCAGACGCTCGTTCTGCACACGCGCACACGCACACGCACACGCACACACACACACACACGTTCATGTTTTTATAGTATATTATAGTATTTATGATTATACCATCAGTAGTACTGTGTGCTGGTCAGTACATCAGTAGTATTGTGTATTGATCAGTAGTACTGTGTGGAACTGGTCTGTAGTAAACACTGGGCGTGGACCCACTCACCACGGAGGCCTTGAGCTTGTCGGGCAGGGGGTCCTGCACCTCGAACAGGGGGTCCTCCGGGTTCTTGTCCTTCAGGTGGGGCAGGATCCGGGACTGGATCAGGGATCTAGACCCGACCCACATCACAGGAGATTGGGTCAAAGTACTGACGAAATTCTGGACATTTCCTTTGTGCAAATCTCCAATGTGTATGAGGTTGAATGAGGGCGGAGTCAGAGGGGGTAAGCAATGGAGGCAGGGGTCAGGGGGTCAGAGGTCAGGGGTCAAGACTCACATGAGGACAGAGGGGTCGCTGCTCTGCCGGCTCAGGTGGTAGGACGCGGCCACCAGCAGTCCGCAGAACACGGAGAACAGGACGGGGATGTGGTGTGGTTCCCAGGTCTCCTGGAACACACACACACACACACACAAACACAGCCACGCACACACGCACACACACACACATCCATCACAGACCCATCAGTCAGACCCTGAGGTGAGATAAGGTAAGAGCCAAGATGGCCTCCGTAATAATCACTAAACCCTGCAGAGTGCAGATCCAAGATGGCCTCCACAGATCCAAGATGGCGGGCCTACCTTTTTCAGCGCGCCGTAAGCAGAAGGCGTAGGAGCCATCGCACGGTGACGACGCACGGCAGCACGCTGTTACACCGTCCGACAGCAGCTGCTGGTGGCTGCACACAGACACATACACGCACATCACACTTTAATATATGCACAATGACTTCATTACGTGCCACACACACACACAACCACACACATTACCAACACAACACACACACACACACACACACACACACACACACCACACACATCCACACACACACACACACACACACACACACACACACCACACACACCCACTCACACACAATAATACAAACACTCGAACATGTTTATACACGCAAAAGCATGTACACAACACACACACATGACCCACAGGAGGCCGGGTCCGAGAGGTCAGAGGTCAGAGGTGACTCACCATTGCCCCGAAGACGTGGATGTTCCACCTGCTCCAGAAGGTACATGAAGAAGGTGTTGACCTGAGGCACAGACCCACGAAGAAGATAAGAGGGAAAACAAAGAGTGAAGACTAGAGAGAGAGACAGAGACAGAGACAGAGAGACAGAGAAAGACAGATAGACAGAGAGAGACAGGGAGAGAGAGCGAGAGACAGACAGAGACAGAGAACAGAGACATAGAAAGAGAGAGAGACAGAGACAAAGAGAGAGAGACAGAGAGAGAGAGACAGAAGGGGGGGAGAACCAGACAGACAGATGTTACAGGTTACTGAGCAGTTAATGGACACACAGACACCATATTGAGAAGGGGTGTGGCTCACGGACCAATAGGGGACGTGGCTCAATTATCAAGAGGGGGTGTGGCTCAAGGACCAAGAGGGGGCGTGGCCCTGGAACCAAGAGTAGTGCCTGGTTGGACAAAAGCGTATCTATATTCGAAAAAGATCAAAACAATTATATCAACTGAGCAATAATATACACGTACAAAGGCAAACTTTAGACAAAAATATATAGATCGTCTTTTGAAAGTAGTGAATCGGTTCAGAATCATAGAAGATGAGAATTGTGATTCTTGTGTGAATCCGTGAGTGGGTTTCCACTGGGGTGGGTTTCCCCCCCACCCCCGTCGGCCCTGACCTCTGACCTCGGGCCAGCTCTCCCTCCCGCAGATCCGTCTGAACCGGCTGCTGACCATGGACCCGGAGCTGCTGGAGCCCCACGAGGGCGACCTCAGCCCCGACCTCCAGGACGCCCCGCCCCCGCCGCCGTCGGCCAGCCTCGACGACCCCGCCGCGACCCCCAGCTCGGCCACCACCGCCGCCGCCGCCGCCGCCAAGGCCAAGCAGTACTACCGCTTCTGGCTGCTGCCCTACCTGTGGGTGGGCCTGCACTTCGACCGGCTCACCTTGCTGGCGCTGTTCGACAGGTACGGCCCCACGCCCCGCCCACCCAGACACACCTGTGCCATTTATAGGAGCAGGTAGGAGTTAGACAGTACAGAGACAAGTCATTAAGGAGCAGGTAGGGGTTAGACAGTACAGAGACAGGTCATTAAGGAGCAGGTAGGGGTTAGACAGTACAGAGACAGCTCTTCGCTCATTCGATCGTCAAGCGCGATCGCTAACTTTCCATTGCCCCGCCTCTCATAGGAACCGGGAGGTGCTGGAGAACGTGCTGGCAGTGGCGCTGGCGGTGCTGGTGGCGTTCCTGGGCTCCGTGCTGCTGGTCAACGACTTCTTCACCGACATCTGGGTCTTCCAGTTCTGCCTGGTCATCGCCAGCTGCCAGTACTCCCTGCTCAAGGTGGGCGGACATTTTGAATTATTATTATTTATTTATTTTTTTTCAAGAAAAATGATTTGAAATTAATTACTCATCAAACGTTTTCGCTTTTGACATGAGGATGTTGATTTGTATTTGATTGAATGAAACATGCATAAAAGAAAAATCTCGCTTTGAAAAAATTTCAAAGTGGTTGATTCATTTTGTTTGAATTATGAATGAATTAATAAAAATTGTTGGAGATAATTGTAAAATGATACAAAACTAATTCATCGTTTTACTCTTTCCCAGAGTGTTCAACCAGACTCCTCATCCCCTCGACATGTAAGTCCCGTCTGTTTTTTTGGTTTAGTTTTTTTTAATCATTTTTTTTAATTGAATGTGTTGTTTTTTTTTTTATCCTCTGAAGCGCTTTGGTCTTCTCGTTTCATGCGACTCATTAGGTAACAAAGAGTTTCATATTAACCTGAACTGACCAGGGTACTCCAGCGGCAGGGTTGAGTTTGTGATTCCTGTCCAGTACACCCACCCCACACCCCCACCCCTCCCACCCCCTTCCTCCTGCGGCTCCAGCATCAGACTTTAAATAGATCGAGTTTAAACGAGGACTCCCTTGTTGTGTCCAGCTTATCTCCATCTCTCTCTCTCTCTCCTCTCCCCCTCTTTCTCTCTCACTCTCTCTCCCCCTCCCCTCTCTCTCTCCTCATATCTCTCTCTCTCTCCCCCCTCCCCCTCTCTCTCTCCTCTCTCTCTCTGTCCCTCTTCTCTCTCTCTCTTCCCCCTCTCTCTTCCTCTCTCTCTCTTCCTCTCTCTCCCCTCTCTCTCTCTCCCTCTCTCTGTCTCTCCTCTGTCTGTCTCTCCTCTCTCTCTCTCTCTCTCTCTCTCTCTCTCTCTCTCTCCCTTCTCTCTCTCTCTCTCTCTCTCTCTCTCTCTCTCTCTCGCTCTCTCTCTCCCTCCCCTCTTCTGCCGCTCTCTCTCTCTCTCTCTCTCTCCTCTCTCTCTCTCTCTCTCTCTCTCTCTCTCTCTCCCCCCCCTCTCTCTCTCCTCTCTCTCTCTCTCTCCCCTCCCTCCCTCTCTCTCTCTCTATCTCTCTCTCTCTCTCTCTCTCTCTCTTGCTCTCCCCTCCCCTCTCTCTCTCTCTCTTCCCCTCCCTCTCTCCTCTCTCTCTCCCCTCTCCTCCTCTCTCTCTCTCTCTCTCCCTCTCTCTCTCTCTCTCTCTCTCTCTCTCCTCCCCTCTCTCTCTCCTCTCTTCCTCTCTCTCCCCTCCCTCTCCTCTCGCTCTCTCTCTCTCTCTCTCTCTCTCTCCCCCCCCCTCTCTCTCTGATGTGGTGACACCGTTATAAATCCCGCCACAGTGAAAAGCTCGCTATATTTAATCCGTTTGCGACCAGACCGGGCCAGACATGCGCGTGAGATGGAGAGATATGAATAGTCCTCCGCACCCCGCCGCGTAAGCCGTGTCATACAGCAGTAATCCATTTGATCTACATTCTATTCGCCGTCCATCTATCAGATGGACACCCCACCGCGGGGCCGGAGACGCAGGTCTGCATTAACGCTGCCTACAGATGAGCAGACGGATCTATCGCTGTGTATTTCTAGCACCGTAGGGTGTGTGTGGGGGGGGGGGGGTTCTCGGTCGATGCCAGGTTGATTAGACGGATGAGGCTTCAGATCAGAATCACAGGGAATATAAATGTAAATTGAAAATACTAGACCACCAGCCAGGCAACACGTTATGATGATGATGAGGTGATGCTGGACGGTAGCTCGCTGTCAGGATTCTCCCAAGTAACTTGGGACGGTGAACTCAAAGTTTCATGCGTGTTTGCATGATTTAATTTACAATATGGCTGCTGTGATGTGAGGGCTGTTCCTCATTTAATTACTTGAGTCGCAAAGCCAACACACACACCGCTTTCCATGTAGTTATAGTATATGAGATGAGATGAAACTTTAAGATAAGAGGAAATTGTTGTGCCAGAGGTTGCTCAAAAATGACAACAGAAGAATAAAAATGATATATATATATATATATATATATATATATAACTACATGTATATCTTGAGCCTTGTGTCTGTGTTTGTGTGTGTTCTATATTTGTATCTCTGTAAGAGTGTCCTGGTGATCAGCCTCACACACACACTAGCGTGTTCTGTGTCCCAACCCTGTTCAAACACGCTTAGCTTCCGGTCACCGCACTGTCGCTAGCGATATCGCTAGGTTTTGATTGAACAGCTCCATTGTGTAGTCCTCCTCCTCCTCCTCCTCCTCCTCCTCCCCAACCTCACCTCCTCCTCCCCCTCCTCCTTTTTCTCCTCCTCCCGTACTACTCCTCCCCCTCCTACTCCTCCTCCCCCTCCTCCTTCTACCTCCTCCCTCTCCTCTTCTCCCTCTTCCCCACCTCCCTCTCCTGCGCCTCCTCCCAGGCGTGTTGCCTCCTCCTATCCAGGGCTAGGTCTCGCCGTCTCTTGGACCTGGCGGTGCCTCGGGGGAGGGGCCTCTCTGTCCTCCTTTCTAACCAATCGCTGTCCACGCTCCCCCTCCCTTCCCCCCCCCACCCTGCAGGGCCACAACCGCATCATAGCGTACAGCCGGCCCGTCTACTTCTGCCTGTGCTGTGGGCTGGTGTGGCTGCTGCACCACGCCAGCCTGGGCTCCCGCTCCACGCGCTTCACCCTGTACGGCGTGGCGCTCACCAGCTCCCTGCTGCTCGCCTCTGCCCGCGACCTGCTCATAGGTAATGAACCCTTGTCTTCCTAGAGACAGACACGCCCCCCCTAACCCTAACCCCTGGTCGCATAGTCCCGGGACCCTCCTCATAGGTAAGACACGCCCCTTTTGTGACCAGAGCCACGGCCCCTTTTGGTCGTTAGAGCCACCCCCCCCCCCCCCCCCCTTGTGTTGGTTCCAGGACCAGGAAGAGATCACACACACACACACACACACACACACACACACACACACACACACACACACACACACACACACACACACACACACACACACAATAATACAAACACTCGAACATGTTTATAACACGCAAAAGCATGTACACAACACACACACATGACCCACAGGAGGCCGGGTCCGAGGAGGTCAGAGGTCAGAGGTGACAGACAGGACTCACCGTTGCCCCCGAAGACGTGGATGTCCACCTGCTCCAGAAGGTACATGAAGAAGGTGTTGACCTGAGGCAGCAGACCCACGAAGAAGATAAGAGGGAAACAAAGAGTGAAGACTAGAGAGAGAGACAGAGACAGAGACAGAGAGACAGAGAAAGAGACAGATAGACAGAGAGAGACAGGGAGAGAGAGCGAGAGACAGACAGAGACAGAGACAGAGACATAGAAAGAGAGAGAGACAGAGACAAAGAGAGAGAGACAGAGAGAGAGAGACAGAGGGGGGAGACAGACAGAGGGGGGAGACAGACAGACAGATGTTACAGGTTACTGAGCAGTTAATGGACACACAGACACCATATTGAGAAGGGGTGTGGCTCACGGACCAATAGGGGACGTGGCTCAATTATCAAGAGGGGGTGTGGCTCAAGGACCAAGAGGGGGCGTGGCCCTGGAACCAAGAGTAGTGCCTGGTCCTGGAACCAACAAGGGGGGGGGGGGGGTGGCTCTAACGACCAAAAGGGGCCGTGGCTCTGGTCACAAAAGGGGCGTGTCTTACCTATGAGGAGGGTCCCGGGACTATGCGACCAGGGGTTAGGGTTAGGGGGGGCGTGTCTGTCTCTAGGAAGACAAGGGTTCATTACCTATGAGCAGGTCGCGGGCAGAGGCGAGCAGCAGGGAGCTGGTGAGCGCCACGCCGTACAGGGTGAAGCGCGTGGAGCGGGAGCCCAGGCTGGCGTGGTGCAGCAGCCACACCAGCCCACAGCACAGGCAGAAGTAGACGGGCCGGCTGTACGCTATGATGCGGTTGTGGCCCTTGCAGGGGTGGGGGGGGGGGGGGGGGAGAGGGAGGGGGAGGTGGACAGCGATTGGTAGAAAGGAGGACAGAGAGGCCCCTCCCCCGAGGCACCGCCAGGTCCAAGAGACGGCGAGACCTAGCCCTGGGATAGGAGGAGGCAACACGCCTGGGAGGAGGCCGCAGGAGAGGGAGGTGGGGAAAGAGGGAGAAGAGGAGAGGGAGGAGGTAGAAGGAGGAGGGGGAGGAGGAGTAGGAGGGGGAGGAGTAGTACGGGAGGAGGAGAAAAAGGAGGAGGGGGAGGAGGAGGTGAGGTTGGGGAGGAGGAGGAGGAGGAGGAGGAGGAGGAGGAGGAGGACTACACAATGGAAGCTGTTCAATCAAAACCTAGCGATATCGCTAGCGACAGTGCGGTGACCGGAAGCTAAGTTGTGTTTGAACAGGGTTGGGACACAGAACACACTTCACGCTAGTGTGTGTGTGAGGCTGATCACCAGGACACTCTTACAGAGATACAAATATAGAACACACACAAACACAGACACAAGGCTCAAGATTATTACATGTAGTTATATATATATATAATATATATATCATTTTTATTCTTCTGTTGTCATTTTTGAGCAACCTCTGGCACAACAATTTCCTCTTATCTTAAAGTTTCATCTCATCTCAATATACTATAACTTACATGGAAAGCGGTGTGTGTGTTGGCTTTGCGACTCAAGTAATTAAATGAGGAACAGCCCTCACATCACAGCAAGCCATATTGTAAATGAAATCATGCAAACACGCATGAAACTTTGAGTTCCACCGTCCCAAGTTACTTGGGAGACTCCTGACAGCGAGCTACCGTCCAGCATCACCTCATCATCATCATAACGTGTGCCTGGCTGGCGGTCTAGTATTTTCAATTTACATTTATATTCCCTGTGATTCTGATCTGAAGCCTCATCCGTCTAATCAACCTGGCATCGACCGAGAACCCCCCCCCCACACACACCCTACGGTGCTAGAAATACACAGCGATAGATCCGTCTGCTCATCTGTAGGCAGCGTTAATGCAGACCTGCGTCTCCGGCCCCGCGGTGGGGTGTCCATCTGATAGATGGACGGCGAATAGAATGTAGATCAAATGGATTACTGCTGTATGACACGGCTTACGCGGCGGGGTGCGGAGGACTATTCATATCTCTCCATCTCACGCGCATGTCTGGCCCGGTCTGGTCGCAAACGGATTAAATATAGCGAGCTTTTCACTGTGGCGGGATTTATAACGGTGTCACCACATCAGAGAGAGAGGGAAACACCCCAAGGTGAGGAGATACAGAGAGCGGGGGGGTAGAGAGAGAGAGAGAGAGAGAGAGAGAGAGGAGAGAGAGAGGAGAGAGAGAGAGAGGTAGAGAGAGAGAGAGAGAGAGAGAGAGAGAGAGAGAGAGAGAGAGAGAGAGAGAGAGAGAGGAGAGAGAGAGAGAGAGAGAGAGAGAGAGAGAGAGAGAGAGAGAGAGAGAGAGAGAGAGAGAGAGAGAGGAGAGAGAGAGCGAGAGAGAGAGAGAGAGAGAGAGAGAGAGAGAGAGAGAGAGAGAAGGAGAGACAGACAGAGAGACAGACAGAACAGAGAGAGAGACAGAACAGACAGAGAGAGAGAGATAGAGACAGAGAGAGATGAGGAGAGAGAGAGGGGGAGGGGGGAGAGAGAGAGAGATATGAGGAGAGAGAGAGAGGGGGAGGGGGAGAGAGAGCGAGAGAAAGAGGGGGAGAGGAGAGAGAGAGAGAAGAGAGAGATGGAGATAAGCTGGACACAACAAGGGAGTCCTCGTTTAAACTCGATCTATTTAAAGTCTGATGCTGGAGCCGCAGGAGGAAGGGGTGGGGGGGGGTGGGGGTGGGTGTACTGGACAGGAATCACAAACTCAACCCTGCCGCTGGAGTACCCTGGTCAGTTCAGGTTAATATGAAACTCTTTGTTACCTAATGAGTCGCATGAAACGAGAAGACCAAAGCGCTTCAGAGGATAAAAAAAAAAAAACACATTCAATTAAAAAAAATGATAAAAAAAACTAAACCAAAAAAACAGACGGACTTACATGTCGAGGGGATGAGGAGTCTGGTTGAACACTCTGGGAAAGAGTAAAACGATGAATTAGTTTTGTATCATTTTTACAATTATCTCCAACAATTTTTTATTAATTCATTGCAAAACAAAATGAATCAACCACTTTGACATTTTTTCAAATCGAGATTTTTCTTTTAAGCATGTTTCATTCAATCAAATACAAATCAACATCCTCATGTCAAAAGTGAAAACGTTTGATGAGTAATTAATTTTCAAATCATTTTCTTGAAAAAAACAAAATATAAATAATAATTAAAATGTCCGCCCACCTTGAGCAGGGAGTACTGGCAGCTGGCGATGACCAGGCAGAACTGGAAGACCCAGATGTCGGTGAAGAAGTCGTTGACCAGCAGCACGGAGCCCAGGAACGCCACCAGCACCGCCAGCGCCACTGCCAGCACGTTCTCCAGCACCTCCCGGTTCCTATGAGAGGCGGGGCAATGGAAAGTTAGCGATCGCGCTTGACGATCGAATGAGCGAAGAGCTGTCTCTGTACTGTCTAACCCCTACCTGCTCCTTAATGACCTGTCTCTGTACTGTCTAACCCCTACCTGCTCCTTAATGACTTGTCTCTGTACTGTCTAACTCCTACCTGCTCCTATAAATGGCACACGTGTGTCTGGGTGGGCGGGGCGTGGGGCCGTACCTGTCGAACAGCGCCAGCAAGGTGAGCCGGTCGAAGTGCAGGCCCACCCACAGGTAGGGCAGCAGCCAGAAGCGGTAGTACTGCTTGGCCTTGGCGGCGGCCGCGGCGGCGGTTGGTGGCCGAGCTGGGGTCGCGGCGGGGTCGTCGAGGCTGGCCGACGGCGGCGGGGGCGGGGCGTCCTGGAGGTCGGGGCTGAGGTCGCCCTCGTGGGGCTCCAGCAGCTCCGGGTCCATGGTCAGCAGCCGGTTCAGACGGATCTGCGGGAGGGAGAGCTGGCCCGAGGTCAGAGGTCAGGGCCGACGGGGGTGGGGGGGACACCCACCCCAGTGGAAACCCACTCACGGATTCACACAAGAATCACAATTCTCATCTTCTATGATTCTGAACCGATTCACTACTTTCAAAAGACGATCTATATATTTTTGTCTAAAGTTTGCCTTTGTACGTGTATATTATTGCTCAGTTGATATAATTGTTTTGATCTTTTTCGAATATAGATATTTCTCTTAATCTTATACACAATTTATTCTGCTCTCATGCCATCATCTGATGTGTATGTGTGATACAAACACTATAATTAAAGCACCGGGACTGCGCCCCCGCTGGTGGAACCGGGGCATTGCGATGGCTGTTGTGGTGTCAAGCGACAGAAACTCAGGCAACCTCTGGTTTTGATTTCAATGTTTATGTTACCCTCTAAAATACATAAATACATGAATACCTAAATACGGGGGGGAGGTGGGTGTTCCGATTTTATGAAGATGTATCAATAAAGCGCCTCATTAGCGTTAGAGGGTATAAACACCTGAACGCCCGCACACACCTGCGCAGGTACTCACCAGGTCATGGGGGAAGAAGCGAACTGAGGTAGAGCTGGACAGGTGAGAGTCTGTATCCCTGTGGAGATGACATCACAGGTGAGTCACTCACCGGCACAGGTGCTAGATGACGATCACTATATATTACTATTCCATATTTTCATACATATTTACGAGGAGGCTGTGACCTAGAAACACCATAAATACAATATTTATGCTTTGAAATATGATCATGGTGTCAATAATGAATCCGTAGTATCGTAAATAATTCTTTCTGTGTGGACCCGACAACGCCCGTTTCTCGTCACCTTGTTGCCATGCAGACCAACCAATCACACGCTTTCTTGCATTTGTAAATTTTTTCCATCTGTACCGACTAATAAAGCTTCAAAATGACAATCAAAACAGAATGACAATCAATCGGACTAATTGTTATTCCACAATGAAAGCTTTATTCGCCGGTGAGTGTGTTGACGACAAACTACTGACCACAGGTTGTTGGAGGCTCGTCGGGTCGCAGGTTCAAAGTTCACCAGGGACATGTCGCACCCGGCCGCCTCGTACAGCGACGGCGTCAGCTTGCCTGGGGGACCAATCAGAGAGCGCCACACGTCAGTCACATGACTTGCGCACACACACACACACACAGACAAGTCTATTCCAAAGCTGAAGCATTTGACATATATACAGTATGTACACAGACTGAGGCCATTGGGAGGCAGACAGATCACAATCACAGAGCATCAAATCACACCAGAGGCCATGATGAGACCACCAGGCCTGGCCAATCAGAAGGCAGGACACAGGTCTCTCTCTCTCTCTCTCTCACTCTCTCCACACACACACACACACTACACACACACCACACCACACACACACACGGCTGCCCTACCGTAGTCGTCGTGGAGACTGGCCCCGCCCACCAGCGAGGCCTTGTCCTGGGAGCCCTCCAGGGGCACGCTGCCGGTCCTGGCCAGCAGGGCGGAGCCGCTGGCGCTCAGCACCGTGGCCTGGGAGGAGGCGCGCACCGGCTGACCTTTGACCTGGGATGCGCAGGACACCACCGAGGCCTGGCTCAGCACGTCCTGGAGGCTGGAGGAAGAGGGGGAGGAGCTTAACACCATCATCATCATCGTCAGGTTATCTTATGAAGGAGATCAAGAGAGACTTCCTGGTTAAAGACAGGATACATAAACACAGTCATCTACACCATGGACATATGAGAGAGAGAGAGAGAGACAGAGAGACAGAGAGACAGAGAGTCAGAGAGAAACAGAGTCAGAGAGAAACAGTCAGAGAGAAACAGAGAGAGACAGACAGACAGAGACAGACAGAGACAGAGACAGAGACAGAGAGAGAGAGAGACAGACAGACATCTTTATCATGAAAATTACATTCACCACCATCATCCTCATCACCCCCAATATCTTCATCATCAACCCCATCAATAACATCATCATCATCATCATGTCCCTTATAATCCTCCTCCTCCTCACAGGGCAGGAGAGAGCGGAGGAGAGTGTACGCTGACACAAGGTTAGCTAACACAAAGTGCGTGTGCAATTTGGGAGAGGTTTACAATTATTGCATTACTGGGGAAACTTTTATGAATGACTTCTTCTTCCCCTTCTTCCCCTTCTTCCCCTTCTCCTTCTCCTTCCCCTTCTTCTTCTTCTTTCACCTCGTTGTGAGAAATAAACCCTCCATAGCGTAATCTGTATGTACACCCGCGAGGTGACCAGCATGTCTGGCTGTCTGACAACACAGACGCTAACCGTGTGCTACAGCCACTCGGCTAATGTACACAATAATATATACCACACAATCCTTTAACTTATAAAACCCACTTCCTCTTCACCAAGTATTTATAACCCGATACTAGGATATCCGCTTTTTTACGGATAAAACAACATCAGGTTGCCTGGGCCTAGATTCATGAATATGAATATGACGAAGCCTATTTCTAATACACAAGAACATACAGTACATACATCAATAGGTTACACAATGCCTTGTTAAAATTCATGACCCTGGAGACAGCAATGAAGACAGATCAATACATATGGAGAGGATGTCATGGTAGCCAGTCCAGGACAACATTAAGGCTGGAGTCAGAGACACAGAGACAGACAGACAGACAGACAGACCGACAGAGAGAGACAGAGAGTGACAGACACAGAGAAAGAGGGAGAAAAAGACAGAGAGAGAGAGAGAGAGAGACAGACAGACAGAGAGACACAGAGAGACACAGGGACAGAGACACAGAGAGACAGACACAGAAACAGAAACAGACAGAGAGACAGAGAGACCCAGAGAGAGAGACAGAAGTCAAGTTCCCATCCAAACATATCGCAATCTTCAATTTTCAGAAACTCGACAAGAGAAAATGCAAATGTATGCTCCCGCAGTAGGTGTCGCTAGCTCTCCAGTCAGGTGCCGTTACACCACTGCAGAAGAAGAGAACGTCGGATGGACCTCAAACTAAGGAACAGAAAGCTTGGAGTTTTGAACAACTAACATTCCAGCTATGAGCTCTTGGAAGGCTTCCTGTGTGAATACCAGCAGATGCTTGAGTGGCATTTAAGTCACGTGATTCCTGGACGTCATCATTTTTTATTCACATTTTATTCGCTGAATCTGTTTCCATTGCAGAGAGTCATAATTACCCTTTATCCACACACACACCAATGTTTCCACCACCCTCAAGCTGTTTTTCTTTCAACTATTTTGAGATTTGTTTGGAGAGAAAGACAGATTGAGTGTGAGAGACAGAGACAGACAAAGAGAGACCATATCAGGGAGTGAGAGACAGAGATCCATACAGAAAGAGAGCGAGAGAGAGAGAGAAAGAGACAGGCAGCGATACAGAGAGAAACAGACATAGAGACAGATTCAGCGACAGAGTGACAGAGACAGAATCAGAGAGACAGACAGAGAGACAGACAGAGAGAGACAGAGAGAGAGAGAGACAGACAGGGAGACAGTCAGACAGACAGATAGAGAGAGACAGAGAATAACAAGACAGGAGATGACTGGACAAGGCAAATCGGTATCGACCCCTCAAAGACATTCTCAGCTTCATTTCCATCCCATGGCTCAGCAGTTTGAAACGTGACCTTCCACCAGAAGGCAGATGGGTGGGGGTGTATAAGGAAGGAAGCTGGCTCCGTATAAATATAATATAAATATTAATGTAGACACAGAGGCGATGTCCACGTCCGTCCACCCTGACCCCGCCGGCCGTGCCGCAGAGGAGACTTCTGTCGTCCAGAGCAGAGACGACGTAATGAGCTAGTGTTTCTGCGGCAACAGCACTTCAACCTCCCTGTTCCGCACGTCCCTTATCTCAAGCCAACAGCAGATCTAGTCGTGAACAGATCTATCCTCATGCTAGTTGTCTTGTCTGCATGGTTTGTTTAGAAGTGTGATGCTGCAAAACGGGTCCCTCTCGGTAAAAGAGTTGCCCAGCCTCAATTCTTAAGACTCCCCTCTATAGATAAAAAACCAAATACAAATCTAACAAGGTTACTCCAAGCCTCTCCGGTGTCTCAATCAATCAATCAATCAATCAATCAGATGGATAAAGGTGCAACCATCGCTGACCAGCCAGCAGAGCTCTGGGTGCAGCTGGTTGTGTCTGGTGGTCCCATAGAGACCAAAGGGCTACAGAGAGACCCCAGTCACAGGGCCAAAGAGAGCCCTCAGGGCCCCAAAAGGTACCCAAGTCACAGTGCCCAGGGCCCCAGAGACACCCCAGGGCCTCAGAGAGACCCCAGGGCCCCAGAATGACCACAGTTACAGGTCCCTGGGCCCCAGAGAGACCCCAGGTCCCCAGAGAGACCGCAATCACAATGCCCAGGGCCCCAGAGACACCCCAGTTAGCGGGCCTAGGCCCCAGAGAGACCCCAGGGCTCCAGAGAAACACAATGGCCCCAGAGAGACCTCAGTCACAAAGGAGACTTCATTCCCCATTCACACCAAGGAAGGAGGACGTGCAAAACAGCATTTAAAAATAGAAGCGTGTGAAGCATACTCTCAAAAGGTTCAATCTGATGCTTGAATACAGACCAGCTGTTTATGTTCAGCTGATAGGAGTGTGAGTGTGCTTGTGTCCACCAGAGGGGAAAAGATAACGCAGACCTCGAGAGAACTCAAACAATCCGTTTCTTGGCCTTCAAAATAAAAGCGCAACCCTTCCATCCCCGCGTGTGAGTGTGAGTGTGAGAGTGTCTTGTGTTTCAACAAACTTGAATGCACCACATATTCCAAAAGCGCAGAGTTTCGGGAGTTTCGTGGAAGCCGGTGTGGATATCGTCGGTGTGTGGTCGCTCATATTCCACGATCAAAAGGTAATCTGAGACCCCCTGCAGTCATTAAGTTCTTCAGCATCAACGGGAGGCAGAAACACTAAACCAACCGTCCGAGCTGCAGGGCCGGAGCAGCAGGCTAGGCTAGCTGGGCACCTCACAGCCATTTTTGGGGGTGATGGGTGAATGACTGAATGATGGATGAACAAAACGGTTGAACGGTTGAAACACAGAAAGAGGAGAGGGGTGACGATTTGTGGTATTTCCATCAGGGGACGCCGAAACCCAGCTCTGACCCCTGACCCCCTGACGCACCCAGCTCTGACCCCTGACCACCCTCAATTCTGACCCCTGATTCCCCGAGTCTGAACCTTGACCACCCCCCCCCAGTCTGACCCCTAACCTCCAACCCCCCCTGCTCTAACCCCTGACCTCCGACGTCTGACCCCCGGGCTCTACCTGAGCGGGGAGCCCACCAGCGAGGCGGGGGGCGTGGGGTTGCTCCCGGCGTTGTGTCTCCGCCGCACCGCCTGGCGCCGGAATGTACTGCGCTCCCGACGAAAGGTCACCGGCTCCTCGGCCCCGCCCCCTTGACCTGACGGGGGAGAGAGGGGGGAGAGGTTATAATTTTAAGAGTGCCTTTTTGTTTTCACGTTGTTGTTGTTTTGTTTGTGGGCTTTGACAAAGCAAAAGGAGAGAGAGTGAGTGAGAGGGTGTGTGTGTGTGTGTGTGTGTGAGAGAGAGAGAGAGAGAAACAGGAAAACAGAGAGACAGAACGAGAGAGTGGAAAAACAGTGAGAACAAGAGAGAACAAGAGACTGCGTACAACAGCGAGAGAGAGAGAGAGAGAGAGAGAGAGAGAGAGAGATGGAGAGAGTGAGAGAGAGCCAGTAAGACCGAGCAACAGAGACCGAGTGAGAGTTCAATGTTTACCCTTCACCATTGAGTCACACTACCGGAATCAACTCAGTCACGTCATCTCTGTGACATGAGGCAGGAAGTGGGGATCGAACCCAGAACCTTCCGCCATGTTAACCATGACAACCTCCTGCCCCTCGGTGGCGCGCGGCGCGCACACACACACACACACACACACACACACACACACACACACACACACACACACACACACACACACACACACACACACACACACACACACACACACACACACACACACACACACACACACACACACACACACACGAGAAATCAGCAGATTGACCCAAACCTCAGGCATTTGTATTTAAATAATCAAATGAATCCTGTCTAGACGCCCAGGATATCATAACACCAATAATTTATATATTTATTTACTTACAATCGAGCCATTCATAAACACAGCCGGGCAAAAGATATGCAGATACAGAGAAGAATTCCAAACAGCCCGTTAACCTGTTAGCCCTGTTAGCCCTGTTAGCCCGTTAGCCCCCCGGTCCCACTCAAGCATAACTCCGGTGTTTACAAACAAACCGTAGCCATGCCAACCGCCTCCCCGGCCCGAGAACGTGAGAATGCCTCTGCGGACAGAACCGGGCGTCTGGGACAGACAGCTGTCTCGTGGTTAAGCTTAGCGTAGCGCGTAGCATAGCTTGGGAGGATGGGTGGGGAGGGGTGAAGACCCTGGTTTGGTTCAAGACCCTGTATCTCCTCTGCTAACAACCCACAGAGAACTCATCGCCGTGGAAACCTGGCACACACACACACACACACACACACCACACACACACACACACACACACACACACACACACACACACACACACACACACACACACACACACACACACACACACACACACACACACACACACACACACACACACACACACACACCTTGTATAGTTCCACAGAACTGTCCGATATTGGGGGCGGTACAAGAGTATAGGAGGCTGTCCGTCAACCTACCGAGATCTGGCGCCAGCCTCCAAGCCCCGCCCCCCTTCCTTCATAGCCCCACTGGTCTACCCTATCGCTGAGGAGGGTGGTGGGGCCCAGGAGGGCTTATCGGGAAAAAAAATATCGGATTCAGAGAGTTACATTTCCGAACTCCGAACTGTCGTGCGTGTCGGAAGCCGGTTTCCATCGCATTTCAGAAGCAACATACGGAGGCGTTTAGCGGTACGTACCTCGCAGTGCTGAGGAGGAGGAGGGGGAGGGGGAGGCGGGGGCGTCGGCCTGGCTGGGCAGGCTGCTCCGCGACCTCGTCACCGACTCCAGCTGGGAGGCGCGGCCCAGCAGCGAGGCCGCGTCCAGCACCTCCCCTTCTTTGGCTTCCAGGTCCGACTTGGAGGTGGTGAGGGGGGGACGGGGGAGGGGGCGGGGCCCGGGGGCGGGGCAAGTGGGGGCAGCGGGAGGGGGAGGGGTCCCCGGGCGTTGGTGGTGCTGGCGGTGGCGGCGAGGAGGGGGGTCGTGGTCGTTAAGGCAGGCCACTGTTCCACTGTCTAGGCTCAGCACGCGGGCGTGGGTCCTGGCACTGGTGCTGGGCCCGCGGCGAGAGGCCCGGTTCCTCCTTGAGGAGGAGGAGGAGGAGGAGGGGGGTGGGGGAGGCGCGTGGGGAGCGGTGGCGGTGGCGGAGGAGGAGGTGGGCTTGGCCCTCAGGGAGCGGCAGGAGTGGGAGGCGAGGCTGCAGGAGGAACTGTCCGCGCTCCGGCGGCGGTGGATCGAGGAAGCTCCGCTCTGGTCGCTCCAGTCATCGTCATCCTCCTCCTCCTCCTCATCCTCCTCCTCGTTGTTCCCACCACCGCCACCGGTTAGCACGGCGCTGCGCGGCTTGGCTAGCCCGCGCAGCGCCGCCACGTACTCCCGGTGGCGCGTGGCGTCGAAGCTGCTGGCGCGCTTCTTGCCGTGGCAACGCCGGCCGGCCCTCCACCCCGCCGCCGAGGGGGAGGCGGAGCCTGCGTCAACTGCCTTGGGCCGCACGACCCCATCCTCCTCCTCCCCTTTCTCCTCCTCCTCCTCCTCCTCCTTCCGCTGCTGCTGCTGTTCTGTTTCCACGGTGACCACACCGGCAGGCGTGGTCGCTGTCTCGACTTGCCGGGGGTCCGACGAGGGGGGCTCCTCCTGGGGGGCGGGGCCGGGGGCGTTTTTGGCAGTCAGCTCGTTGGCGTGAGGGTTCCGGTTGGCCTCGCGGGACGGCCGGCGGTGGCTCAGCCCTCGGGAGCCATCGTCGTGACTACAGCAAGTCCTGCCGGGTGCCTCCTGATGATGATGGTGGTGAGGCCCCGCCACCGCCGCCGCCTCCCCCTTGTCCCGCCCCCCGTGCTCCTCCTCCCCCGACAGCGACAGCAGGCTCTCAACGCGGGTGGAGCCCGTCTGCTCGCTGTGGCAGCTGCTGACGGTGCTGTTGGTGTCACGGTCGGTGCTGCCGCCGCCGCCGCCGCCGTAGCTGTCGCTGGAGCCACTGCTGCTGCGCGTGCTCAGGCTCCACAGGCTGTCGGCGCTGCGCTCCCCCGCGGGGCACCGCCCCCTCACGCCCCCCTGGCCCCGCCCCCCGGCCCCGCCCCCGCCCCCACCGCCACCGCCGCTCACCTCCATCTGGTATAGAGCCGAGATGTAGTCGCCCGCCTCGCGAGACGCCGAACGCGGTAACCAGTGGTGCGGTTGTGGTGGTGGGGGGCGGCGCCTCGTCTGCTTGGGGCGGGGCCTCTCTACCCCGGAGGTGGAGGCCACGGCTGCGGGCTCCGGCTGGAGCGGGTGGAGGCGGTGTAGGCGGTGGTGCCAGTCCCCCCCGGGCCCCGCCGCCGACGCCCTGTCGGCCCCCAACTCCCGCACGGGGTCCAGCCCCCCGTGCCTGCCGGGGGCCGGGGGGTGGAGGACCACCAGGTTGGGCAGCGAGGGGTCCGGGAAGGCGCAGCCGGCCGAGCTGGAGGTGCGAGGCAGGCCGCGGGACCGCAGCTCCTTCCGGAAGGACTGGGACTGGAGGGGGAGGGAGGAGGAGGAGGAGCAGGAGGCGGAGGCCGGGGCCGCGATGTCGGCCTCGCAGCAGGAGGTCCGCGAGGGGTTGAGGTGGTGGGCCGAGGTGCTGTCGGGTTCCACCGAGGTGGGGGGGTCACGGGGCAGCTCCAGGGGCCCCAGGGAGGTGGAGGGCAGCATGGAGGCGAAGGAGTCGTTGGACACCAGACAATACATCTTGGTGTCGGACAGCAAGTCTGGAAGGACAATACACTTGTACTAAATTCTCATTCTTCCATGTTTGTGTGAACATTTGTACGGAAGGTTCTCTCAATCTGAACGCCTGAAATGAAGAAGAGGCTGTGTATGACACCTAACAGGAGTGATGGTGGTCTGGGTGGGGTTTGGTGTTAATTAAATAATGACGTTAAACTCGTACCGTGGTCGTGACTGCAGCTCTCCACCAGGGTTAGACTGATGTCGTCACAGTTCTTCCCCAGGTCTCCTCCTGCAACCAGGGGCAAGGAAGGTGGTAGATTGAATCACCTATTAATACCTCTGCTCCACACCGCAATGTCACACTTTCACTCATGAAAAACACTCAAATTGATACCATAAAAAGGTGTGTTAAATACAGAGTCAATCAGTGGGGGGCGTGGCTAGACATGGGGCCCCGTGGTGGAGGAGGAACAGATGACATCATGATGATAACATAACGGGTGACACCATGATGATAACACAACAGATAACACCATGATTGTAACATAACAGGTCACATCATGATTATAAAGTCACAGTGATAGACAGGGACGGCAGGCAGGGAGACAGGCAGGGAGACAGACAGACAGACAGCCGCCGTGTGACCGCAGCTCCAGACCGCCGCAACGCATCCGCGGCGGGGAGATAATTAGCCGGGCAGCAGGAGGAGGAGGAGGAGGAGGAGGAGGAGGACGGAGCCGCGGCATAATTCGCCCAACGTGGTCGCCTGGGTCGGACGCCCGTGGCACAATGGAGCCTCACAGCCACTACTGAGGGCCACTTGTCTGGCCGTCACCCGCGCCAAGCGAGTCGCCCGTAAAAAAAATACTACATTAAAAAACGAAATCACAGACTACAAGTGGCCGGGAGTTCATAGACAGCTTCGTCGGGAGGGGTTAGCAATCTGGCTCAGAGTTCTGTGTTTACTGATCACTGTTGCTCGTCGTATAGCCTGTGATTCTTTATGGGGCTGCGTCGCTGTGAGCTAATCAGAGTCTTATTTATAGCTCAGCGGAGTCGGACAGCCTCGTGTCCTAGCGTGACTGGGCAGGAGGGGAGAGAGAGACAGAGAGAGAGAGAGAGAGAGAGAGAGAGAGAGAGAGAGAGAGACAGAGAGAGAAGGAGGGGGGAAAGAGAGACAGAGACAGAGAGAGAGAGAGAGAGACAGAGAGAGAGACACACAGAGAGAAAGAAGGAGGGAGAGGGAGAAAGAGAGGGAGAAAGAGAGAATGAGGGGGGAGAGAGCAAGAGAGAGAGACAGAGAAAGAGAGAGAGAGAGACAGACAGAGAGACAGAGAGAGAGAAGGAGGGCGAGAGAGGTCGGAGTCCTACTGACTCAGCAACCTCTCGTGTCCCCCCCCAAGGGAAGGTAGGCTAACACCCAGCTAACCCCATGCTAACAGCGGCGCGGCAGAATGCACACACACGGCGAGCTGGTATGAAGGCACGCTGTCCAAAAGCGCCAAGGAATATCTGTATAGATCTGTAGATCTATACGTCGATAGATAGTTAGACAGATATATATATATATATATACATACTTTCAGCTGAATATGCAGGAATAGAAAAGCATTACAGTGGAGACACAGACATGGCGACATACAAAGTGGTTACATGATGAAGGACCAGAAACACACTTAGGTTTATCGCGTTACCGTACAGCATGGAGTCAGAGTGGCGCTTAAACCTATAGGCCCTGACTATATACACTATAAACTGTATTAGGAGTTTCTAATACGTCTGTATGGGTGGTGGGGGAAGTGTCTGCACTCTGAGAGGACACTTACTACTCATCCTCCTCCTCCTCTCTACTCCTCTGTCCCCCATCGACTCTCCTTGCCTTTTCCTCTGCCCTCTTTCTCTCCTCTCCCCTCTTCCTCCTCCTCCACCTCTCTCCCCTCCTTCTCTCTATCCTCTCCCCTCCCCCTCCTCTTCCTCTTCTTCTCCTCTGCCCTCTCTTTCTCTCCACCTCCTCCTCCTCCTCCTCCTCCTCCTCAACGAGTCACTTCAGAGGCAGCGTGGTGTTACCTTTGCTGGCCGCGCCTCCTCTGTGGGTGGCAGCCGTCTGAAACACAAACAAACAAACAAACTGGTCAACAAAACAAAAATCAAGACTGGTCATCATCACAGCGGAGCCACGCCTCCTCCTCCTCTTCCCCCGCAAACAACCAGCCCACATCCTGGTACTTTCACACTTTCTCTCACGCTTGTGAGGATCACAGTGAACAGTAGAGTAGTCATAACAGTACAGTAGTCATAACTGTTCAGTAGTCATAACAGTACAGTAGTCAGTCCAGTAGTCCTGTGTACCAGAGTGCTGCCCACCTGGTGGCTGGACTCGGTCCCGGTGTACGAGTTCCTGGAGCTGCAGTCCACCGGGGGGGTCTCCTGTCGGACGAAATCTGCCATCTCGATGCCCCCCCCAGGGTCCCTGGAGAGGCGCACACACACACACACACACACACACACACACACACACACACACACACACACACACACACACACACACACACACACACACACACACACACACACACACACACACACACACACACACACACACACACACACACACACACACACACACACACACACACAGGGAGTCAGAACTGCTGACTTCACCAGGACTCAGTGTGGCTCAGGGGGGAAAACCTGATTGTGCAACTTCTGTTCTTCCCGACACACAGGAAGGCTCCTGAGTAGCAGTGACTTGACGGCTGCTGCACGTTTACAGGCTGACTAATGCTGACTGATGATCTGGACGGGGTTTGTTTAGGCTGCCGCACGCTGCGTTGGAACTCGCGCGCATAAACCACATCCGTATGCCAGAGAGAGTCATTTCATAACGGGCCCAGCTGGACAGCAAAACGCAAAACACACACACACACACACACACACACACACACACACACACACACACAACACACACACACACACACACACGACAAGACCCGAGCCAAAACATAGGAGGAGGAGGACAACAACACACGAGTCGCTTGTCTCGCCGTGCTCCAAGGAGGACCTGGAATGCGACTCCAGATGTGCGGCGGGCACCGAGGCTCGCGGTTCTGTGGTCCACTGATCCCATTCTCCTCCTCCTCCTCCTCCTCCTTCTCTCCTCTCCTCCCCCCTCCTTATGCTGCCCTACTTCTCCTCCTCCCTCTCCTCTCCACCCCCCCTCCTCTCCTCTCACTCCATTTTTCTCGTCTCCTCCCCTCTCCTCCTTTGCCCTCCCTTCTCCTCCTCTCCCCCCCTCTCCTCCTCTCCCCTCTCTCCCTGCATCCTGCTCAACACGACCTCCGGAATGTGAAAGCGAGTCACTTCTCCAAAACAAGACTCAGTCGAGGCCGGCGAGCGACCTGGCAGTCCGGCCGAGACCGGGCTAGCACTCCTCTAGCTAACCGTGGCGTGGCTATCACTGAGACACGATAGCCGTGGCGCTACTGGATGGCTAGCTGGGGCCCCGGGAGCTAGCCATGACCCGTGTGACTACCTAGGCAGGGCATGGATGGCGAGCTAATGCAAGGAGGGCTGGTGAGAACATGGATGCTATTGAGGTTAGCATTGTGTGTCTTTCTAATACTGATCACTGTGGTCAACATTAGATTGAAGACACTGGTACTGGCCTACAAGGCTGTTATTATGCAGGCAACTGAGCAACTGTGAAACTCGTTCTATTCACCTTGCTACTATGAATGCTTGAAACCTGCTCTATTCTTATCTTTATGTAACACAGTGATATATTGCTGTCTCCTTCAACAAATGTACTCTTTGCAAGTCGCTTTGGATAAAAGCATCTGCAAATGTAAATGTAAATATGACATTAGTAGACATTAGATCTATGTCAGCACCCTGGAGGTGAGATAGTGTCCGTACCCATGGCAAAACAGCTGGAGGACCGACCTTTGACCTGAGAACACAGACTGTAAACACAAGTCTGTGATTAACTTTATGGCTCCGTACTGAGAGTGGCCCCTCCTGGCTGCAGCTTCTACTGCGCTCCAAGGGTGGGGGTTAGCATTCGGATGCTAGGCTCTAGCTAGCTCTGTGTTAGCATTCTGATGCTAGGCTGTAGTTATCCAGCACCGTAGCTCGCTCTGTGTTAGCATTCTGATGCTAGGCTGTAGTTATCCAGCACTGTAGCTAGCTCTGTGTTAACATTCTGACTGGTAGTTATCTAGCGATGATATCTTTAAATCTGACTGGAGATGCTTTGGTTTGCTACTTCCTGTCTGTTTTACCACTTCCCCTATCTGGCTTGTTGGTCTGACACACGCACACACACTGCACACTATTGACTGATTTGACTGACTTTTTCTATTCTAAGTATTTATGACTTATATTTTATTAGCCCACCTGGCACCTAGCTACGGCTAGCCACCTCACACATCCTCTTCCAGACCAGCTAATTAGTGTTCCTGTGGTGCGTGGAGACCTCTGAGGCTGTAATGGTGACAGCAGGCTTTACAAATGAACCGGACTCCACTTCAATCACAATTAAAGTGACCGGTGATCGATCGGCCATCTTCCAAAAGACCTGTTGGCTGGCCTCCATCTTAAAAAAACTCTCTCTCTCTCTCTCTCTCTCTCTCTCTCAATAAAAGTCCCACAATTTACCTTCATGATTCAGATGCAAAATAGCATAGTAGAGCGTGAGTCTGTCTGTCTGTCTGTCTGTCTGTCTGTGTGCGTATCTCACCCCGGGCCGTTGCTGTCTTCCTGCCGGGCATTGCCGTCTGTGGGGGGCCCCTCTGCGTCGGCCCCGCCGATGCCCCCTCCCCCTCCTCTTCCCGCGGGGGTGGTCACCCTGGCCCCTCGTTGCACCACCTCGCCCAGGTCCAGGGCGTGGTGCAGCCGGTAGTTCACCGTCTTCAGCAGCAGGAAGGTGGCGCCGATGACCCCGCAGTAGACGCCTACGATGACCCGGGTGGGGGGCAGGGCCTGGACACACACAACGGGACAGTTGTTTACGTGTGTGCGTGTGCGTTTGGTAAATAGATTGCTTTACAGTATTGCCTCACATTCACCCATTCATACACCGACGGCGGTGCCAACCATGCAAGGTAACAACCAACACGTCAGGAGCAGTTAGGGTTAGGTGGCGTCTTGCTCAGGGACACCTTGACACCCGGGGATCGAACCAGCAAACTTCCTGTTGCCAGACAACCGCTCCTGAGCTACTGCAGCTGTGTGTGTGCGTGTGGTGTGGTGTGTGTGTGTGTGTGTGTGTGTGTGTGTGTGTGTGTGTGTGTGTGTGTGTGTGTGATGCTACATTAGCAACAGATGGGACATTTCGACATCCCAGCCAGCGGCAGTATTGCATCCGAAGTGAAGAGATGAGAGCAGATAACAGAATGTAAACGTGAATTCGCAGCCATCTACCAAACGCAGAGAGACCCCCGTACCTCCGGGGGGAGCTGTCACGGTCTGCGTTATGTTATCGGATAAAACCTGAGAAGATTTCTCTGATTCGCTGTGCATGCATGCATTTTGTTTACACTGGTTGACATAATGCTATACTCCACGAACAATCAATTTACAATAACAAAACAGACAGCCACACACACACAAGATGTAAATTGTAGTATTTTCCATTTTCCGCTTTGGGAAATCATGCAATTTCACGGCAGGTTTAAAAATGGATGCTGAGAAAACAGTAAGTTTAAATAGCAGACTATATTTCAAACTTTTTGGAGTTCCCACAAGTCGAATCTGTTGCTGGAGCAGGGCGCTCGTACCCAGCTGTTTATAACTGGAATTAGCCGCCGTTCAGACTGTTTATAACTGTATATCTGCCGTACAGGCTGCTTATACACCGTGTATCTGTCTTTACCAGCTGTTCTGATCGCAGCCAGCAGGACACCACTAGTATATTTACAGATTCTTCTCCAGGAAAAGAGCAGACCGCAATCTCAATATAGCAGTTACTATGTGTATATAAAGACACATGGACAGCCCGGCAGTGTGTGTGTGTGTGTGTGTGTGTGTGTGTGGTGTGTGTGTGTTGTGTTCATTTAATATGAACACAACAACCTCATATACTGCAGTAAAACACAGGCAAAGCACAGGCAATCTGCTCATCTGCATTATAAGTCAAGTGTAAGAGGTGTTTTCTCTACAGTTGATATAGACCTAAACCTACTATCACCATTGCTACAATGACACGATAGGACTGCTGTGGTTTAAATCACAAATCAGGGGAAAGTCTCAAATAAATCTGTCGTTTAGCCCGTGTCTGGAGGGAAAATATAGCCTATAAGAGGTGGTGTGACATGGGTTACATTGTACAAACTGCTGCAATTGGCATCGACTCAATAGGGACGATTTATAAATCATTATCTTGACGAGAAGGACCCTATAGCAGGGAAGGGGAAACGCATACTGCATAGAATATCACCTCATATTAAATTACACTCAGTGGTACAGTATTGTGCCCTACTTATTACAAACCCGGGCTAGGTGGTGTTGTCAAAGCGATCCAACAAATAAACAAAAGAGGGCTATAAAAAGGCGGTCAGGCCGTTGCTTGGCACACTTGCTGGAACAATATGACCTGACGGTTAAATGTGAACCCTGAGGAGTGAACGCATTGTTGTTGAAACGCTTCTGTTGCAACATGCAGATATTACAATAATGTTTGTTTGTTTTTTTACAGCCGTTAAAAGGTGACATTGTTGTCTCCCGGAGAGAGAGAGAGATAGATAGATTAGATAGATAGATAGAGAGATAGTGATACGAGACACACAGAGAGAGAGAGGGAGAGAGAGAGAGAGAGAGAGAGAGAGAGAGAGAGAGAGAGAGATCCGCTTGCTGCTGGGACGCAAGCCTTTTCCAGAGATTTGCTTTGATTGCCCTTTGGGGGGGATGCAGTTAACGGGAATCATACAAGGAGGGGGAGGTTGTTTACATAGGAAAACAAACACACACACACACACACCACACCACAGAGACAGGATTACAGACACACACACACACACACACACACACAGAGACACACACAACAGAGAAACAGAGACACACACACACGCAGAGACAGGACGCAGGAGACCAGACACACACCACACACACAGAGGACAGAGACCACACCACCACACACACACACACACACACCAAACAAACACACACACAGACAGAGACAGATACAGAGACAGACACCACACAGAGACCAACACCATTACAGACCAGACAGACAGACCACAGACACACACACACAGAGACACAGAGACAGAGACAGAGACATAGAGACAGAGACATAGAGACAGAACAGACACACACCACACACCACAGAGCCATCCAGCCTCACCATGTAGAGGGTGAAGGGGAAGCAGAGCAGGAACAGCCAGAGGTACAGATGCAGCGCGTTGACGAACGTGTTCTGGTGCGGGTCGTAGTACCAGCCGCCGGTCACCGACGCCCACAGCCCCTGGCGCAGGATCTGGAGGGTTTGAGACCCCATGTCTTGTTGTTGTTGTTGTTTATGATTATGATTATGATTATGATGATTATTATTATTATAATGTGGTGATCCTTATCCTCTGTCTCTGTCCCCGTGTCCCCCTAACCGGTCCCCAAACTGGGTCGACACCGCGTCAACAAGGGTGAGACTGGCTGCTCGGAGCTCCCGCTGCAGCCATCTTCATCTCCTTCCTCCTCCTCCTCTTCTTCTTCTTCTTCTTCTTCCTCTTCTTCTTCTTCTTCTTCTCCTTCCTCCTCCTCCTCTTCTTCTTCTTCTTCTTCTCCTCCCCCTCCTCTGCGCTCAGGTCCTCCACGGAGCAGCCCTCCTATCCCCACCACACCCTGCGCGCCGCTGCTGCCCCCTAGTGGTGGAGGTGGAGGAGGACAGGACTGGGGCTGGGACTGGGACTGGACTGGACTGGGGCTGGGGCTGGCAATGGCAATGTCATCACCCATCTCTCTGTCCATTTATTTGAATGTAGACCGATGAGGGTTACATGAGGTTGTCTGCTAGTGCTGGAAGTGATGAGCACGATGAGCGTGATTGGAAATGAGAAGGAAACATATGTGGTGACGTGCGTGAGAAATGTGATGTATGGGCACACTGTCATCGTGTGGTTTGCAAAGGCTTGCATCACACATCACGGTGACACACACACACACACACAACCCTATGGTTCAGGAAATTGATTGTCGGTTCAATGAGTTGTAAATTGTGTGAGGAAGTGAGAAATTATTTCACAAATATACCTATGTATAGCACATTTTATTCTGACGAAAGGTCAACATCACCATTCAAAATGCACTTTTCTCGCTCATCGGCTTAAGATAACAACAATGGATTTTTTTTAATAACAAAATAAAGAATAAAAAAAACACAATTCATAGGCATGCACCTTTGTCGACAGGCCAGCCAGCATTACGTAGGTTGAAGACTGAAGGACAATAATGTGGTCAGAGATCCTTCTAGTCTGGTGAGAACTCATCCCATACAGCAAAGCTCATGAGTAAGAATGAGCTAATGGTTCATCACACCAAGAAGATCCCGTTGATGTCATCAGGAAATCAAACCCACCACTGATGTCAGGTTTATTCAACGGAAAAATACAAAACTCTCACTCGCTTCCAAAAGGTCCCGGCATCAAGCGTTCTGAAACCCTTTTTTCCGACCAGTTGGTACAGTCCACTGGGGGCGGATGGACTCTCCCACGTGTGATGTTGGGTTGTGTGTGTGTGCGTGTGTGTGTGTGTGTGTGCGTGTGGTGCGTGTGTGTCTGTGTGCCTGTGTGTGTGTCAGAACAGAGAAGCCTCCTTCTCAGGTGGTGATTGGCTGAGGAGAGGCAGGTGGGCTCAGCAGGGTGATCCAGCGGGGGTGTGCCTCCAGGTAGGGGGCGGGACCAGGGCCGGGGGGGCGGGGCTACATCACGTCGTGTCACTGGAGTCGAGCTCTCTTCTCTGGGGGAGGTTTGCTCGGGGGGGCGGGCGCGGAGGTCTTGGTGGGCGGTTCCCTCTCCTCCTGTTTCACCGTCTCGGCCGGAGGTTCCGGCTCCTTCTTCACCTCCACTACGACACAAGAACACAACAACAAGATGATACACCCACAGCAGGTTAAAGAGCAAATGCAGTGTCTGGGAGCTTTGCTGCCACCCAGAGGCTGAAACGGGTATGGCACACTGAACACAACAGCATTGGCTCCTTATGTATATGTAATGTATTGAAATAAATGTCAAGTACTATTATTCTGTGATTTAATTGCCTTGAATCCACTTGTGGTCAAACATTTTAAAACTAAAAATTTTAAACCACAATGTAAACATCTGGTCCAACATCCAACATCATACCTGGGATCGGTTTCTCGCCAGGTTTGGGCTGAAAGGAAGAAGAAAATAAACGCAGATGAAGCAAGATTAGGGATTAAAATCAACAAAATCGTGTGTCTGTGAAAGTGGAATAATGCAGATTTCAGAATACAGAAGAGGTCAAAGCTAAGAAGCTGTGAGAGCAGAGCGGTCACCTGGTAGAAGGTGGGCGGAAACTTGGACCTGAGGTCCAGCAGCAGCATGTCCACTCGCTGCCTCTGGAACAGAGAGCTAGGCTCCTCCTTCTTCTTGGATTTAGGCTTGGTCTTCTCTGAAGGACAACACGTCATTCAGTCAACAACAACAGACCTCCACATGGGGAGCAAAGGGGCCCTATTATACCACCAGGTGTGAGCGTGATTAGTGATTACAAGCCGTTTCAAAATTGTCATGTGACTATAACAAGTGGGAGTATCCACTTAGATGTATGCTGACTAGATCAGTTCACCAGTTGGTACAGTCCACTGGGGAGACTGGTAGTCGCAAATCCAAGGCAAGAAGCCTCGAGAAACAAAGATGAGGTGTCATAAAGGCAGACACTTTTGTGCAAAGATAGTGAGGATAAGATGCTACACATTAATGTCAAGTACTATTTTTAAGTGCCGGGACATACGACCATACAAGAACATGGATTGTAACTGTAGCCGTTTTTGACCAATCACGGCCAGACTCACCTCGGTCCTCCTGGTCTTTGAAGTGCCACCAGTAGCCCTTGGACGGGTGGTAGCGGCAGTAGGACATGGCCTCGTCGAAGGCAGACTGGATCCCGTGCACCGCAGACAGCTGGAATCACAGCATATACACACAGTCATGCACTAACCTCCCTATTTCCATATAGTGTGTGTGGGTGTGTGTGTGTGTGTGTGCTCACCATTCTGGATCCAATGACAGAGCCCAGGTCGGGGGCCTGGTACACCACCCCTGCTATGATGTAGTAGTCAGCCAGCAGCACCACTGCAGCACCCCCCAGAGGAAGGGAGGGGAGAGACAGCCCGGCGTTAGCATAGTGTTGCTACACTCTGTTTTCCAAGTACTTTCCTATCTTACCTTGTGTATTGACTGTGTCTGCTGCCTACCTTGTGAGGGTGAGTGTCTCTGCTGCTTGCGGATGATGTACAGAATGGGTTCCTGGGCATGGAGAAGAATATATTCCACTCCCACCATCTGACTGTAAACACAAGTAAACAGGAAAAAAAACCATTTACTTTCACAACAGAACAGAGAAGGGCGATCATGAGAGACATGTTACAGAAAGGCTTACTTCAGATGTTCCAGCGTCAGCCGCTGCATCTTGACCACCTCGTTGTTGCAGGTGCGGTCGTAAAAGGGATTACTCCTCTCTGAGAAGTAGTCCAGGACGTTGCCCGGGTTGAGGATGGGCACCCAGCCGCTGTCCACCCAGGAGATGCCCAGCAGGTTGTCTGGAAAACCAACCAATGGGTCATCATGAGCAATATGTACAGTACAGTATACTTGCTTGGAAACATCAGGTTGTGTTAGGATGCAGTAATAAACCACATACATCATGTATCTGTCTAGGTATCAATAACATATATCAATATATTAACGACTACATCTTGTAATATGTGAATCATCTGACTTTACATTGTATTTCTGAGCTGTATTTCTCAATCATCCTCTCATTAATTCATTGATCTATTAATTAATCTATTATTTATTGATCTATTAATTAAGCAGGCTATATTGAAACGCAGGTAAAAAAAAATATATATATAAAATATAAACCAAATCCTAACGCGTCACATGAGACACGCAGTGACTTCAATTAAGGACGAGTTTTGTGAAAATACAATGAATACAATGAATATAATAACATAATAATATACAAGACCTTTCATATCCATAGCCGCCATGTTGTAAACACACGCTCGGGTGGCGGCGCGGCGCGATGACGTAACGATGACGTCACGGTGACGCGAGTCTTAATTATAATGACGCTCCAATAGTCTGCGGCTCCACCACACTGGCCTCTATTTATTTCTATTTAGGCTTCTGTGCTGCGATTAGAACAGCCTGAACATACATCTCTATTTATTTCTATTTATTGCCAAATTAATATCTTATCTTACCTATATTTTTATACTTCTTCTCCTAGGACTTAGACTTACTGTACATTTGTAAATCTGTTCTTTTATTTGTATTATTCTACTGTTGATTTCTCTATTGTTTTATTCTATTCTTATCCGTTCCATCCACACCCATCATTGTGTGTGTGTGTGTGTGTGTGTGTGTGTGTGTGTGTGTGTCTGTGTGTGTGTGTATCTGTGTCTGTGTGTGTGTGTACGAGAGTGGAAGAGAAAATGAAAGTCATATTTGTTCATTGGTGACATGGTTATATAACATTCAACTCATCTATGACACCTGTGCATTTCTTTATACTGTATGATCATGACCGGAACCACTATGCCCATATAAGGCTGCAGTCATGAGAACACGTCATTCCCAATGAAGGTTCATTCTAACAGGACAGGTTAAGACGCCGATCGACATATCGACATATATATATATATATGTATATATAATACCCTTCATGAAGTCAAATTGAAATGACATCATCACACACACACACACACACACACACACACACACACACACACACCCTGGGGACCACCCGTCATCACCCACACATGCAACAACAACAGTCCAGATGACAGAGAGCGAGAGAGGGAGAGAGACGGAGAGGGAGAGAGAGGGAGAGGGAGGAGAGAGAGAGAGAGAGAGAGAGAGAGGGAGAGGGAGAGAGAGGGAGAGAGAGAGACGGGTCCGAACGAATAGAATAAACGGAGGAGGCAGAAGAACAGAACGGTCGGTCTTTAAAGAGCCAATCGGAGACCAGTCCGTCTCTCCAGAGGGTCTGCGATCATCTGCGTCTCCTTCCAGTCTTACCAGGTCTACCAGGTCTACCAGGTCTATATATTATAGGCTCTATATCATAGGCTCTATTTATATTAAAAGCGTTTCGGAGGAAGATGAGCATCGCCCAGCCCGACGTCCCCCCCCGGGTGGAGGCTGCGGGCTCGGTGAGGAAGAGGGAGCAGTCCTGCAGCCTCCGGACCAGAGACGCCCGCTCCCAGCAGCAGCAGCAGCAGCAGCAGCACCACCACCACCTCCATCACCACCACCACCACCACCACAACCAGCACCACCAGCACCACAACCACCACGGGGCCCCGGTACTCCTCCGGCAGCCCTCCTCCTCCGCCTCCTCCTCCTCCTCCTCGGAGCCGGCGGACACGGTGCGCCGGGCGCTGGACTTCAAGACGCAGGGGACGCAGTGCTACAAGGACAAGAAGTACCGGGAGGCCATCGGGAAGTACCACCGCGCACTGCTGGAGATGAAGGGGCTGTGTCGGGTGCTGGGGGACCCGGACACCGGCGGGTCTCCCCTCGGGACCGCGTCCAGCACCACCACCACTAGCACCACCACCAACAGCACCACCAGCAGCACCACCAGCACCACCAAGCCTCCCCCCCTGCAGACCACCAGTAAGCCCAGCTCCCTGACGGAGGAGCAGAAGGGAGCCGTGGAGAACGCGGAGCTCGAGTGCTACAACAGCTTGGCGGGTAAAACACCATCATCTCCATCACCATCACCACCACCACCACCACCACCATCACCATCTCCACCATCACCACCACCACCATCACCATCTCCCACCACCACCACCATCACCACCAACACCATCATCATCACCACCATCACCACAGTCACCATCACCACAGTCACCACCACCACCCATCACCATCACCACATCATCACACCACCATCATCACCACCTCCACCATCATCATCTCCATCACTCCACCACCACCTCCACCACCACACCATCTCCACCAACACCACACCATCACCACCACACGCACATTTAAATTTTCTTTACACCGTTAAAAGCCTTTTTTAAAGATTCTCCAGAACCAGAAGAATAATTAATGAAGGCACAGGCACCTTTGATTTGATCCTGCTCTTTAGCCTATAATAATAATAATAATAATAATAATAATAATAATAATAATCTAATGATGAATAATAATGATTCATCACCTGTATTTTCATGTAACTGGAGGGTATTTATCCAGGACACGACACACAATACACAACCTTTAATTCAAGAAACGAAATAAAGAAATGTAATACACATGCACCAGGTTGAGGGGTCCAGGTTTATTGAATGGAAAAAATAAATAAAGCAACAATTAGAGATGAGAGATGTTAGCGTTATATTTTATTTTATATTTTGATTGAAGTGAATTTAAATTGGACTATTAAATTATTAAATGACATTATGATTGTAATTATTCATGATTATGTATTAGTTTGATAAGATAAGATCAGATAGAACTTGATAGAGGTTAACAACAAAGAAAACATACAAATAAAAACAGTAGAAAACAGTGTAAATGCCTAACAGAATAACAACAAATGTAAGATACATTTAGTCAAAAAAATAAGTTAACCAGAATAGCTTTTAACATCCACTTCATGCTGTGATGTTTCCTGGAAATAGAATTCTGATAATAGAAATAGAATAGAAATAGAATCGAGTATATATATATATAATAGAATATACATGCAGTTCTAGGTGGTGATTTAAATGTCCCTCTGTTCCCCCTGGAGCCTGTCTGCTGCAGATGGAGCTGGTGAACTACGAGCGCGTCAAGGAGTACTGTCTCAAGGTTCTGCGCAAGGAGGGCGAGAACTTCAAGGCTCTGTACCGCTCCGGGGTGGCCTACTACCACCTGGGCGACTTCCAGAAGGCCCTGCACTATCTCAACCAGTCCCACAAGCAGGAGCCCTCCGGTGAGCACCCAGATAGCCTCGCCCTATAGTCTTAGATGCTTGTTTTGCTTGCTTAAAGGTGCGGTATAGGTCAAATTTAAAGGGGACCTATTACAGTGTACCATCCGGTGTGAGGGCATGATTCAGAATCTCTGGCTTATGACATCACAAGTGGAAGTGTGTCCATCCAGAGGTATGCTGGATAGATCAGCTGGTAGGCTGATCTATCCAGCATACATGTCATAAGCGGGGAGATTCTGACAGGCTGGTGGTATAAGAGAAGCCGTTGAAGAGATATTTATAGGCATCTGACAATTATCGAGTGAAATGTGCAGTGGGAATATCCATTTTAAGTTGCGCCTGACTGCCCTATATAGATTTTAGACCACTCCCTGCTAACTTCTGACCAATCAGGGCATCCCCCCGTCCCTGATTGGTTCGGGGGGAATCCATCTCACGTGTCAATCACAGGTGCTCGGATGTCACACTTGTTAATGGTGGAGAAACTCAGCAAGTGACGGATCTCTCTCGTTAAAACTCTCCGTCTCACCTAGACAGCAGCTCTAATAGCATCACGACTCGCTGAGTGATGAACATATATAAATATATATATCTTGCTCCGTGGGGAATATAAATCGACGCTGTTCCTCTGGTTGCCTTGCAGACACCAACGTTATCCGCTACATCCAGCTGACGGAGTTGAAGATTCGTCGCACCGCCCAGCGGGAGAAAAAAGAGGCCACATGAACACCTGCACCTCCATTTGTGTCAGAATTCTCTGTCATTTTAAAATGGCGACCCCCACCCAACTCCACCCCACCACCCACACACAACCCCACCACCCTCGCCTCCACCTCTGAGCACCCAGACCTTACACACACACACACACACCCCGACGTCGGTGTTGTTGACAAAAAATACAGTTTCAGAGAGATATTGGACATTTCATTCCGTCGACCCAACAGCTTTCTAACTTTACCTCGATCTTCTCCCTGCATTGGTTGGTTTGTCACCGTGGCACAATCTATATGGTAAACATTTTCGTTGAGAGCTTTGTGAATATCATTTAACCGCCCGCCGTACCCGTAACCGCTTGAAAATAGATTTTAAAACGTGATATTATAGCTTCTGCTGCTGTCTCTCGGGTCGGAAGGCGTGCGACACACTGCCAGGCCAAACAGCACACCGCCGAGAGAGAGAGAGAGAGAGAGAGAGAGATAGAGAGAGAGAGAGAGATAGAGAGAGAGAGAGAGAGGCCGCAGCCGGCGGGGATCTGTGGGCGACGGGCGAAACTTTAAGTTCACACCTTCCCTTTACTCAAGATGCTTTTTATTGGCATGGCGTGCGTGTGTGTGAGTGTGTACACGTGTGTGTGTCTGTGTGTGTGTGTGTGTTTAAGAAACAAACGAAAAAAATCTACTTTTATGTCACTTGACCGTGTATTTTTAAAAGGACTGAAGTATTTACTGTTGATAGGGCCTAATATCTAAGAAAGAAACGTTTTTTGGTGAAGAAGTGATTCTTCTTTAAGGGTAAAAATTCAACCAGCCCTTGGTTGGCTGTGTGTATATATATATAAATATATATAACATATCATACGCACACAAGGTGTACATTTGGGCTATAGATTAGTCCACAATCACACAGTGTATATATGGGCTATCTCTGAGGCCAACTTTACAGCACCGTCACCGCTACAATAGAGAGAGATAATGAAGAGAAATGTCAATTTTGTCCTGTTTTATGAATGCCAAACACAGCACTACATTAAGATCATATAAGCTATCTGTACAAGCACACTGTCAATGGATCTGTTTAATAAACATATCTACCGATTTAAAACTCTTAGTTTGGATTGCTTTACACACACACACACACACACGTTGTCGTCAGGGCATCGAGGACAGTCGATGTGAAAAGGAACGCTTTCATACAGACTCCTCTCCTCCCAGGAGGTTGCCATGGCAATGCGGCCATGATGAGTCTGGGGGTTCTGGGGTTGGAGACATCCGTGGTGGCGGTGATGATGAAGATGAAGATGTTCAAGTCATGACGTAATGCTGCTCAACAAAGCTCTCGCCAGGGTAGACAATACGGTGAGAATTGTTTTTCAAGTGATGCTGTCGCTAAGGTAACTACGCAGATGTTAAAGGTCCCCTATTATACCACCAGGTGTGAGTGTGATCAGCCATTGCAAGCCGTTTTTAACAATTGCCATGTGACCTGTGTGGCCATACCTAGATGTATGATTACTAGATCAGTTTACCCGTCGGTACAGTCCACTGGGTCGGCTGTTGGACTGATCTAGTAATCATACATCCAGGTGGACATTCCCAATTGTGATGTCACTAGACGGTAGTCACATGGCAATTGTGAAACAGCTTGTAATGGCTAATCACGCTCACACCTGGTGGGATAATATGTCCCCTTTAAGTCTTCAGTTAGACATACTGAGTAAGAACTGGGAGGAGACTGGGATGTGTGGTCTAGGATTTTACTGGTATTAAGTGTGTGTGTGTGTGTGTGTGTGGTTTGCAGTGCAAATACAAGTCAATCAGTCTTACGCAACATCAGGTTCTCAACTTGAAGCAGCGTCCATCAGCTTATCCGTGGTCCTGTTTTAAACCAAGAGAAGCGTCGACTTCTAGTTTAGCTTCAAGGTAGAGACGCCGCCTCGTTGGACGCCGAGGGTTACGGCGTCGTCCAGACTAAGCAGAGAAAAAAGCATTCACATTTAAATGATACATCGTCCGACCACACGTACAACGAACGAATCTCCGACACGTCCGTTCCCGAGTGGATAGCATATTCCAGGCAAAGAGGTAACTTGTAGATTGAGCCTAAAGGGAAGTCAGAGGAACCGGATACCAGACGTGGTCTCGTTTGCAGACGATTCCCGTTCTTATTTTAACAGTTTTATTTAAAACATGTATGTCACACCGGAATCGGTCGGTTCACGGTATCTCACAAAGTGGGGAGAACATGGATGCGCTGCGTGTTAGCGGTGTTAGCTTATTTGGCGCTAGCCTCCAAGCTAGCTCTCCTGACGCGGGTAAACATCATGCAGATCGAAAAAGCCAGATTTTGCCCGAACCACTCGACCCCCCGGTGGTCGGATGTACGGAAAATATTAAATTGTGGAAAAACTGCAAATAAAACGTCAAACTTAAAGCTGCACCGTGTCACTTTCTGAGAAAATCTACATTTGAAACAAAAGTGAAGGCTGGAACGACAAACAGTGCAACTTTAAATAGTGTGCGCGGTTCTTTCTGCATCCGTCCATTGAAGTCCTCAGAGTGCACACACTAAAACATTCACATTATAACACATGTAATGAAGTACAAAAAGACAAATGTTAAAAAAATATAAATAAATAAATAAATAAATAAATACGTCAAATCAATAAAAACATAAATAATAATTTCATTAATAAATAAATTCATATATAAATAAATATTACAAATAGAAATACTTCCAAAAGAGAATATGCACACGCCACCAGGGCTGGTTTCAGGAGGTCCATGCAGTCGTCCACAGCTCAGTTCCACGGGGGGTGGAGCCTAGTGGGGGTGGGGCCTAGTGGGGGTGGAGCCTAGTGGGACGGCGTTGTTCAACAGTTTTGCAACATAACGCAAAAAAAGGTGCTTGTATTGTGAAACAATATCCCGTGCATCCGGGGTATTGATCGGAGGTGATCGTGGTGACAGGTAATCAATATTACAAAAAGACTACTACGGGACAAACTGGTGACCACATCGCTGCCAGCCAATGGGAGGACTGACACCAAAGAGTCCATTCAAGTAAATAAAGTGGGTTCCTTTTTTTTTTTGCAATTGAAAATAACCCCAAAAAACGGTTGAAATGTAAGCTTTACAATCATAATGCTTTTTCAAAAGTGCACTTATAAAATGCACAATCTAAAACGGGAACTGAAACGAGGGAAGGGACATGTAAAGCTTTGTGAAGTTATCCGTTTGAAATGCCATGACGACTAAATTCACATTCGTCAGACATTCACTCATTCCAGGAAAAGAACATTTTATACATCTTGGCCAAGTGGTGTCGGTAAGAAGGACAAAGCAGACGAACGTCTTTGTTCTCGTAACGCATTCAGAATCAAACCCCGCTCAAATACCATTCACCGAGAGCTACGGTCTGTTGGTTTTCTGCCCACGTGGCGTCAGATGGGTGGGGTTACCCAGGTCACCATCTAGCTGGAACCATGGATTCCAGATTAGCATTTAAAAAAAAGGGGCATCCTGTAATATATTGAATGTTAGAACCACCAAAGAACCATGTGGTGTCCAGTAGGGCTGAACAATGACTCAAAATATTACATTAGTGCTGCAGAGGTGCCCTGGCCGACACTTTTCTCAAGATGTAAGAAAACACGTTTGTTTGGTACAGACATACCCAACAAATGCTCACATCTTGATAGTTTTTTCAGTAAAAATGAAAATTGTGCTAACATTCCAACTCATAGTGAATCATATCGTTATCGCAATATCTCTCAAAATAATTGCAATATGATTTTATTTTTACCGTATCGTTCAGCCCTAGTGTCCAGGATACGGTCAATTGGTCTTTCACATGCCGAGGTAAAATGTTAAACATAATGTGATGACTTTGGGAATGCCTTCGGATTCCCTTTCACTGGCGATCCAAACCTGGAGATCTTCCACATAAAGGAGGATATCATCAGCATACAGTCGTACTGACATTCTGATGTCTCACCTTTAAACACCACCCATCGTCGGAGGGACAAAACAAACCAACCCATAGTGGGAATACTATTCTCCTCAGGTCCTACCGATCCTACAAGTGGACCTGGAAGGTCCGAAGCTTGGGCGACTGTATGCAGATCTGGGGTCCGGTTAGGACCAGAACCCGTGCTTGTGGTGGTACGGCGAGGCTTTGGGGAAGCTGAGTTCGGGTTTACACAGGGGGACCGTCCCGTCCCGACACTGGTCCTCGTCTAGCCGGTCCAGCAGGTTCTTGTTGTTGATGCCCCGGCGCGGGGAGAAGGTGGTGGGCGTCGGCGCCACCGCCTCCATGGGCGTGGCCAGCATCGACGCCGTGTCCCGGCCAAACTCCACCGTGGGCGGGGTCTCCGTGCTGGAGGAGTGCGCCGGGGACTCGCTGGTCCCGCGGCTCTGTCCGTTGGCCCTGGGCCGCTGCTCGGGCCAGAACACGTCGCCGCGGGCCCGGGGAGAGGGCCGTGGCCGGGCCACAAAGTCTAGCGTCTTGGGGCGCTCCGGGGCGCAGCGTCTGCGGGGCGTCGGGGGGAACAGGAGGTTGGGGTTCGGGAGGCGGGGAACCTCGGGGCTGTCGTCCTTCAGGGGCCTGAACACACCTGGTCCCATCAGGGAGAGAGAGAGCAATGAACAGAACGGAGATTAAAGAGCAGCTGCACACAAGACCACGTTCATGAGTTTGCTGCCATCTACAGGTTAGAAATAATAAAGTTGCGGTACGCTGTAGCTGGTGCTGTTACTCGAGGGATGATCAGAAATTATGATTTTTTTTATTCGCGAACCAAGTTTAGCAGTTTGTTTAAATTAATTAACAATTCAATTGAGGTTTTTGTACGCTAACCTTGTCCAATGAAGTTAATTCACCCTCCAGAACAGGATATATTTTTTTAGTGCAGACTGATTTGAGGACTCTGAAATGTTGACATTTCAGTGATTTTAGCATGTAGCAGTAGCATGCTAGTAAAGAAAAATGCCTCCACTGCAAGACATTTTTCAGTCTTAACGTACTCACAAACACGGCCTCAGTACAACTGATCTACTTCTCTTCTCATCAGAGACTCTTAGCGCCTCGTACCCGTGCTCTCCCAGGGGGATTTCTCTGGCAGCGGCTGGAGGTTCTTCTTGATCGCCCCGTCGGACGGCGTGCGGCGCAGGCTGCGCGAGGCGCTGGTGGCGGACGGCAGGTGCGTGGGGGTCAGGGACTGCCGGGGGTTGCGCTTGAAGCTCTCCAGGTGGGTGTTGACCAGCGGGTTGAGGCGGGGCTGGAACGGCGGCGGCAGCTGGGACACAGAAGAGGGTGGGGCCTGAGCGCGGGCGGCAGAGGAGGAGGAGGAAGCGGGGCGACAGGAGAGCAGCTCCTCGCTGTCCGAGTGCAGCAGGGAGCGGGTGGAGTTGCAGTCGGACACGGAGGACAGCGAGAGCAGGGTGAGGGAGGAGGGGAGGCCGGGCTGCGGGGGGGGAGGAGCTACCGCCACCTGCAGAACCAGGAAACAGGTTGATTAACATTTCAAGGTCACAAGCATGAACGCATTTGACCTCTCCCAGTTGTAGAGAACACAGATTATAGGCAAAGCCCCATCCATCCTGCGAGACCCCTGGCATCCCCTGCTTGATGACTTCCAGGTGCTCAGAGCACCTGGAAATCATCAAGCATGAGAACCAACAAACAATAGAACCAACAGGTCCAGGCACAGATCTTTTGTCCCAGCAGCCATCGACTTCCTCACTGTGCTACGCAAGCTACAATATGTCTCCTGCCTAGTGGCCATGTAGGTTTCAATGGTTTCCATCCATCCATCCATTCTCATCTGCTTATCCGGGGTCGGGTCACGGTGGCAGCCGGCTAAGCAGGGCCCCCCAGGCTTCCTTCTCCCCAGCCACGCTCTCTAGTTCCTCCTGGGGGGTCCCGAGGCGTTCCCAGGCCAGACGAGATATATAATCTCTCCAGCGGGTTCTGGGTCTGCCCCGGGGTCTCCTCCCAGTTGGACGTGCCTGAAAAACCTCTAAGGGGAGGCACCCCGGGGGGCATCCTAATCAGATGCCCGAACCACCTCAGCTGACTCCTTTCGACGCGGAGGAGCAGCGGCTCTACTCCGAGCTCCCTCCGGATGTCTGAGCTCCTCACCCTATCTTCTTCTTCTTTCTGTATATTATATTGTTGATGTATATTTACAGTTTGTTATGTGCTCAGGGTTGGTTCTAGTGTTATTGTTTTCATGTTCCTACTGCCATGGGGATAATAAAGGGTCTGTACACTCACCGTCGGCACCGTGGGGGTCTTCAGCGGGCTCTCCCGCCGGCTGGAGCTGGGCCGGTGGCCCCCGGCCCGGTGGAAGAAGCCGTCCCAGCGGGCCGGGGGCTTGGCGCTCTCTTCGGGCTGGGCCAGGCTCAGCAGGTTGAAGCCCAGGCCCACGGCCGCCAGCAGGGCCCCGCAGCCAAGCAGCACCAGCTCCGGCCGCCGGCCCCGCGCCGGGCTCCTCCTGCTGGGCGTGGTCTCTGTCGACGCGGGGCCCCCCCCGGCGGCGCAGTACTCCCCGGGGGCGGCGGCGGCGGCCCCCCCGTCCCCCTCGGCCGCGTGGCCCTGGAAGGGCAGGCAGAGGTAGGAGGCGGGGCCTGGGGAGTGGCTCAGCTCACTGCTGAAGCAACAGTCCTCGTTCTCTGGAAGAAGGAGGAAGAACGTTGGACAGCAGAAATGCATTCTGGGTACAATGCCCAATGTCTACCTGCGTGTGTGTGTGTGTGTGTGTGTGTGTGTGTGTGTGTGTGTGTGTGTGTGTGTGTGGTGTGTGTGTGTGTGTGGTGTGTGTGTGTGTGTGTGTGTGTGGTGTGTGTGTGTGTGGCGTGCGTGCGTGCGTGCGTGCGTGCGTGCGTGCGTGTGTGTGCGTGCCTCACCCAGCTCCACCAGGCTGGGGACCCCCGGGACAGCAGGACTGTGTCGGGGGGACCTCCGCAGGTTGGGGGCGCTGCAGGAGCGCTGCCTGCTGCCCTCGTGAGGCGGCCGCACGCTGGCCACCACAGAAGAAGAAGTCAGATTAGCTAATAGCTACACTAAGGCTACGGTTGAGGATGTGGCTTGATTAGCCAATACTTCAAATCAACAAAAATAAATAAACAAATTGAAACTATAAATATGAAATATTACATAAATATTACCATGAAATATGCAGGTATAAAGTTATCTAAATATGACCATTACATATACTGGTATATGTAGCAGGCACAGACATTTGTATGGAGACAAATTCCCCCTGAATTCACCAAGACAGTTGGTTTTACCTGGGCCCAAGAGGACCAGACCTGGGTCCAGGTAGGTCTCACCTGGATTTAGGTGAGTTTTACCTGGACCCAGGTGAGACATAGATGAGACCCCAAGAAAGTCTCACCTTGGTCCAGGTAGGTCTCACCTGGGTCCAGGTAGGTCTCACCTGGATCCAGGTAGGTCTTACCTGGATCTAAGTATGTCTCAGCTGGGCATCAGTACATCTGACCAGGGTCCAGGTAGGTCTCACCTGGGTCCAGGTAAGTCTCACCTGGGTCCAGGTAAGTCTCACCTGGCATCAGCGCTGTGTTCCCTATAGGGTCCTGATCCTCTGGTTCTGCCCTTCTTCCTGGAGCTCTTCCTCTCTCCCTCCTCCTCCTCCTCCTCCAGCTGCAGGGCCGTGTTGCGTCCCCACACAGCACAGCTCTCCCCTGGGGTGACTGGCCAGACACACACACCCCCCAAGAACCACCCGGGGTGTCAGAGGAACCGCAGAGCTCAAACATAATTACACTGTTTCCTATGATTAACATTGTTAACATTCTAACATTGTTTCCTATGAATACATTTGATAACACGATAACAGTGTTTGCTATGTATAACATTGATTAACATGATAACATTGACCTGACTCAGTGGAGGTTGGTTTTCCTCTAAACTAATTTCTAATTTCTTATAATGAGTGAATTATATGGTATATAATATTGTGGTTTCATTTTTGTGTCACGGTTGTAATTTTGCGCATAATAGTTTGAATACTGAGGCTACCACTTCAGCACATATCTCTCATATCGTTCATTCAATTACTTTTGAATTACTTTCTCAATATTGTCGTCTAATTTCCTGTTCTGTGATAGCGTGGGGGGGGGGGTGCATTTTGCTCCAGTCGTCAATGCTATTGATCAGACCGTTAGGAGGACCTCCAAGTGCTATTCTCTGTGTTCTCTGTGTAAAACGATCAATACATGTCTCATGCCTTATCGATCGCTTTGGTCGACGACGACCTCACATCCCGTTCAAACCTTTAATATCCAATTATTTATTAATTCACTTGTTATTAAGTTGACATGTAAAATAGTAAACTACAGCCTTGATGGAATGAACTGATTCTGCACGGAGGTAACGGCTAGGAGGTGACATCCGAGACGTCCTATCGAAGTGAGAGGGACGGCGGCGGCGGCGGCGGCGGGAATTGGGCGGGGCTTACGCTGTATGGCGCGGAGGCGTGTCAGGAGGGGCGGGCTGCTGGGCGGGCTGGAGCCGCTGCCCAGGATGCTGCGGCGGCGGTCGTGGCACGGAGACGCCTGCACCGTGATCTTATGCTGGAAGTCTGGCCACAGACCGACAAACACCAGACAAACACAGAGTAAACACCGACTAATACCAAACGCCAACCGTAACGGACGTTAGCGTTGAAGTAGCATTGGAGGATTCCTATGACACCACCGGGCGGAGCGTGTTCAGACCTTCCAAGTGGTTTCAAAGATTGGCTGATCTTGGAACGGCTAATCACGCTCACACCCGGTGGTACAATATGTCTCCTTTAAGTACAATCAAGCAACAATAAACATTCAGAAACATGTCCAGTATACAACCACAACCCTTATATAACACATACAGTACATCAGGCGAATATCGCTATATTTACGCTTACATTTTTAAGCCATTTTTAATTAAAAGCCTTAAATACCACTTCACAAACATGCTGTTACCATGGGAATAAAAACAGTATACAAGGAAAAAAAACATACTCCGATCTGGAGTTAAAAATAGGCTGCAACTTAAAACATCTCCCAGGGGATTCTCTGGTTTCTTTTCTTGCCCGTTTAAAGAGTCTGGAGTTAAGGAGCGCAGTGAGTCTGTAAACGTCTGTAAACGTCTGTAAACGTCTGTAAGTGTCTGTAAAGGTCTGTAAGTGTCTGTAAATGTCTGTAAATGTCTGTAAACGTCTGTAAATGTCTGTAAGTGTCTGTAAATGTCTGTAAACATCTCTAAACGTCTGTAAAGGTCTGTAAACGTCTGTAAACTTCTGGAAGCCTCCGGAATCGTCTGTAGATGTCTTTTAACATCTGTAGACGTCTGTAAACATCTGTAAACGTCTGTAAACATCTGTAAAAGTCTGGAAGCCTCTGGAACCCTCTGGAAGCGTCTGGAAGCGTCTGTAGATGTCTTTTAACATCTGTAAACGTCTGTAAACGTCCGTACGCATCTGCAAACGCCTCTAAGAGTCAACGTAGACGCCCACCTGAGGGGAGGCTGATGCGGTTGCCGTCCTTCAGCTTGAGGCGGCTGCGGCGGAACTTTCCCTGGCGGCTCTCAACGCGCGGCTTCTCCTGGTACAGCTGGTGGATGATGATGTTCAGCTCCCGCTCCAGGATGTGGATCTCCCGCTCCGCCAGCTCCTGCTCGCGCCTCCTCAGCTCCTCCTCCTGGCACTTCTGCTGCAGCGCCGCGCGGCTCAGCTCCTCCTCCCACGACCGCAGCTCCTGGTCGCCGGTGGCCGGGTAGCATAGCGTGGTAACATTAGCATTAGCACATTAGCATGAGCAAATCAGTACAGGATGTGAGTGGTGTATGTATGTTAGCATTAGCGAATCAGTACAACATGGGTGTGTATGTTAGCATTAGCATTAGCAAAGACACGATCATGTTAGGGGTGTATGATAGCATTAGCCCGCGCTGACATGATCGAGGTGCACGTTAGCATTAGCGTTTGCACAAAAATGACATCGTAGCGGTACGTGATAGCATTAGCAAAAAGGGGCGTGATAGGATTTGCAGAAAAAGTAAGTAGGCTATAGCGGGTGTATCATAGCATTTGCAAATGAGTCCGCGATGAGGGCGTATGTTAGCGTTAGCTCGCGCGACATAGTGCAAGACACGCCGGCATTAGCGAAACAACGACGGCGGAGCATGAAAAGAAACATCTGCACAACGTGGCCGCGCGACCGCATTAGCATCGCGAACACACCAGGCCACGCGTGTCACATGGTAAGAATCTGGTCGTGCAAAAAAAAGTGACAACTCGGTCGTCCTCTACGCGTTGTTCGCCGCGGGACAAAACACATCGGTCCTCTGAGCTTCATTGTGTTGCTCTTGGCTGCTCGCTCCCCCGTCGCCTTACACACGACCCAGCTAATTGGTTCCCTCGTTTAACTCGGCGTCGTCGTGACTGCAAGGCCGTAATTAAGCAGACACGCGAGCACAATAAATAGCGGGTCTGATTGAAGAGATAATCCACGACTGCTCGGCGGGGAGGAACAAAGCGACCGATGCAGGATCGTTAGCATCGTTGCATCGTGTGCATTTACATTTAGTCGTTTATCAGACCCGTTTATCCGAAGTAAGTGACTTAGAAGTGAGGCAGAGGGTGACCAAAGTATATGAACACATCTCGTTCATTCACGTGACGTGTGAACAAAACTGACTCCATATACTAGCTTGAGTATTACAAAAATACTCACATTTCTGACCTGAGTTCCACCAAAGATGGCGTTTTACCTTCAGGTTGCACTCTGCACCTGTTGGGTTCCTCTTCAAATCAATCAATCAATCAATCAATCAAGCGATCGAACCCCGTGAAGCCGACGCACGGTCAATACCTTCTCCTTGGTCCTGAGCTGGTCGAACATCTCCTGGATCTCCACCTTCCAGTCGTCCTGCAGCGAGTGGAAGGACGCGGCGAGCATCTCGAAGAAGCCCGACTCCTCGATGGCCGTCAGCTGGTCCAGGATGCTGGAGAAGGTGGGCCGGCCGTGGGGGTCCGCGCTCCAGCACTCTGCGGGAAAGAGCGTACATTTTACCGCCCTGTAGGGGCATAATAGGCCTTCTACCACAACAAAGTAGGCAGCTTTAACACCTAAACACATTACATGTTACATTTACATTTACATTTAGGGCATTTGGTAGACGCTTTTATCCAAAGCGACTTACAAAGAGTACATTTGTTGAAAGGGAGACAGCAATATATCACTGTGGTACATAAAGATAAGAATAGAGCAGGTTTCAAGCATTCATAATCTCAAGGTTAATAGAATGAGTTTCATAATTGCTAGGTTGTCTGCATAATAGCTGGGATAAGAGCAGAAGTGCCATTCTGAGTGCAGTACCAACATCTAAGAACATACAATATGATAAACAACTATTATTATTCAGCACATACTATTATTTATTGCCAAGTCTAGGTGCTAGGGTCAGGGGAAGGGAAGGAGCATGTAAAGGGTATTCCTACATAACAACATCGGTGTCCGCCGGTCTTACCCTCCATGAGGCGGGCGAAGGGCTCGGGACACGTGGACGGGACGGGCAGCGCCAGCTTGTTCATGGCCACGCCGTACGCCACGGCCAGGCTGTCGATGCCCCGGAACGGAACCTCGCCCGTCAGCAGCTCCCACAGCAACACACCGTAACTACGCGACGGAAAGATACGGAAACACAGACTCGTGTTACTCGTGCTAACAAAAAAAATACCGAAATACAGACCACTGCCCAGGCTAACGGAAAGACACAGAAATATAGACCGTCATGGGGTACTGACGTAGGAACAAATAGAGTTCATGGCTAAAAGGTAGGCCTACACAGTGTTGAACAAACACTCATACACGTTTAATGAATAACGTGTATGAAGTAAAGTTGAACAAGAAAAGGAAATTATTGAAATTAGAATGAGGAAGAACTGTGAAGAGGACAGACAGAGAATGATATTTTATTTTAAACTGTGCTGTACGACAGCCTAACAGCAGCCAGGCCAGCATCATAAATAACTAGCTTTGTGTAAATACATCACACAGCTCCATGGCAGACGAATGATTGAAGGGTCCAAACAGACCTCGT
>PIJE02000164.1:105000-107500 GCA_002895965.2 Coryphaenoides rupestris
AGCACTTAGACTGGGAGTTCCTGCTGCAATCAGATCAGAAGACGACGTCAGGTCTAAAACTGCAGCAGGACGCGCAGCAGAACTGTGAGTGCCAGCTTAGCATTAGCAAGCTGCCGCTAACAGAAGGATTGATTGAGCTCAAAGCACCGTTTATGTTCACTTCTCAAAAAGCTCTTTCCCTGCAGCCAACCGTTTTGATTGACTCTCTCGCCTCTTCCTCCACAGAATAATATTAAATAAACAACATTAATTCAGAGAGGGAAACTAAATCCCCTGTTGTGGTTGGGATGGCTTTTCCGACGCAAGTGTGACATAACTCCACGACACTCCACACGACACAAAGTGCTATTTCTGTGTCACCGTTACTACCAACAACTCATTACTCACTCGTGAAGATGTAAAGGAGACCCGTTACACCACCAGGTGTGAGCGTGATTAACCATTCCAAGTGGTTTAAAAAACCGGTTGGAACGGCCCCACTTGACATCACAAGTGGGAGTGTCCACCTAGACGTATGGTGGATAGATCAGCCTACCAGCCGACTACCCAGTGGACTGTAGCAACTGGGAGGCTGATCTAGTATCCACCATACATCTGGGTGGACACGCCCACTTGTGATGTCATAAACCGGAGATTCTGAAACCGCTTGGAAGGGCTGATCACGCTCACACCTGCTGGTAGAATAGGAGTCCTTTAACCCTCAACTCTCGACAACAACAATATCAAACACAGACTCTGGAACTCTGAGATGAAACGGCAAGGCAGGCGAAGAGGAGGAGGAGGAGGAAGGGGGGGGGGGAGGAAGGGTAGGAGGAGGAGGCCAGCTTACTGTTGCTGGATTTGAGGTCGCGGTGGATGATGGGCACGATGGCCTGGCTGTGCAGGTAGAGCATCCCGCGGGCGATCTGCACCGCCCAGTCGACCAGCGTGCACGCCGGGATGCGCTTGCCCGCCAGCGCCCGGTTCAGCGCGCCGCCGCGGGCGAACTCCATCACCAGGCAGAGGTGGGGCTCCTGCAGGCACACGCCCAGCAGCGCCATGATGTTGGGGTGCTCCAGCATGGCGAACAGCTTGGCCTCCTGGCGCACGCTCTCCAGCGTCTGGCCGGGCTCCTCGTCGGGGTCCCGGCGCGCCGCCTTCACCGCCACCTCCTCGCCGCGCCACACGGCACGGTACACCTTGCCGAAGCCGCCCACGCCGATGATCTCCTCCAGGGCCAGCTCCGAGAAGGGGATCTCCAACACTGCAGGAGGAGGGGGAGGGAGAGGTGGTGGAGGAAGAGGAGAGGGGGAGATGGAGGAAGAGGGAGAGGTGGTGGAGGAAGAGGAGAGGGGGAGGTGGAGGAGGCAACGGGGGAGGAGAAGTAAGAGAGGGAGAGGTGGTGGGAGTAGGAGGAGGAGGAGAGGTGGTGGGGGAGGAGGAGAAGGAGGAAGAAGAGAGGGGAGGAGAGAGAGAGAGAGGATGCGGTGGAGGAGGAGGAGGCGGAGGAGAGAGAGAGGTTGTGGGGGAGAGGCGAGAGGAGGAGGAGGAGGAGAGGGGGTGGTGGTGGTGGGAGAGGAGGGGGTAGGAGGAGGAGGAGGCGAGGAGGAGATAGATGAGGAGGAAGAGAGGGAGAGATGGTGGGGGAGGAGGAGGAGAGAGGGGAGAGGGAGAGGTGGGATTAGGGGGAGGAGGTGAGGAGGAGGAAGAGAGGGAAGAAAGAGAGAGAGGAGGCGAGGGGAGGAAGAGGAGGGGGGAATAGGAGAAGGGAGGAGGGGAGAGAGAGGAGGAGTAGGGAGGAACACAGTACAGGAGGGAGAGGAGCAGAAGAGGGGAGAAAGTAGGAGGAGAAGCGATAGGGTGTGGGAGGAGGAGGAGAAAGAGCACAGCTGGTGTTTACGAGGCGAACATGAACACATCGCGTCATGAAGGCTAATGGACTGCGGTTGTGGAGGAGCACTCTGCTAGCTCGCTTTGTAGTGCACGCACACACACACACACACACACACACACACAGACACACACACACACACACACACACACAGACACACACACACGCAGACACACACAGACACACACGCACACACACACACACACACACACACGCATGCACACACACACACACACACGCCATTAGGAGCAGGTAGCATCTGGAGTCAGACCCTCAGCACCAGAACAGAACCAACAGAAGTCTCGCCTCAGGACCCGCATGCGTCGTTCATCATCACGTCACCACGACCCAAAAATAAAACGCATGTTGTAGGATCACAGTAATCAACAACGCCTTCATATACGGTTCAGAAGCTGCTACAGTTTGGGCGTGAGCAATGTGAATTAACATAAATATTAATAATTATTCATGAAATATTCGTTAGCAATTCATGGACCCACAAGTAGACCAACCGTGGACCACGACATCGTCAAGAATCAAACCAGCAACCCTCCCGGTACGACCTGCTACAATATTGATGACGATAATCAGTTAATTAAGAGCAATAACATGTATTGATCGGTGATCAGG
>PIJE02000164.1:112500-138484 GCA_002895965.2 Coryphaenoides rupestris
GCCTGGATGTACAGTATGTTTTTACGGCACAGAAAGTAAACGCATAAAAATTAAAAATACACGAAACATCGCCGGGTCTCAAACACTCCTTCCATTCTTTCATTTTATGTCATCACTTTGCACGCTGGTTGGATCAAAGCGTGTTCAGAGGTCTTCCACACAGCGTGAGTTAAAAGAGTGAAGCTAAAAGCTTTTCATCATCCTGTCTCTCTCTCTGTCTCGGTGTCTCACGGGTACAACATCAACAAGCAAAGTCAGGACGGACGGATTCTCACAACCATCACAGGCCTTCAAACTAAACGCTCGTGCCTTGAAGTGTACCGTGATGTGTGTGTCGTGTAAAGTCGTAATAACAATAAGTTACACTTTTTTTTTTGGCCTTTCAAAAATAAAATCATTTTTAAGACATGTCGTTTTAAGACGAGAGTAAAGGGGACTTTCGTTTCATTTCATTTGCACCCGTGCACGCTGGACAACACACACTCCGACACACACACGAGTAGCGCAGACTTCGAGTTCTTGCAGATACAAAAAAATGTAAGACTACGATTTTCACCCTGATGATAAAGACAAAGACGTCTCCCATTTTCTTCTACTCCGCCCCCTAAAACTACATTTGATTTGGCACCAACCAAAAACATTAAGAAAATAAAAGCGCGATGATATTCATAATAATAATAATTCCTAATAATATATTAAAAGGTCAGTGTGGCTCAGATGCTGGCGGCCGGTAAATGACCGCGTGTGTGATTGACATGCTTCTTGCGCGGCTCCGGCGGTGACGTAAAAAAAAAACGGATTATGTACAGAATTGGTGTTAATTAATTCATGGCGTCGTCTCTGGCTCCCCCTAGTGGAGACACGACGTCACCGCGCCCCCTAGTGGAGACACGACGTCACCGCTCCCCCTAGTGGAGACACGACGTCACCGCTCCCCCTAGTGGAGACACGACGTCACCGCTCCCCCTAGTGGAGACACGACGTCACCGCGCCCCCTAGTGGAGACACGACGTCACCGCTCCCCCTAGTGGAGACACGACGTCACCGCTCCCCCTAGTGGAGACACGACGTCACCGCTCCCCCTAGTGGAGACACGACGTCACCGCTCCCCCTAGTGGAGACACGACGTCACCGCTCCCCCTAGTGGAGACACGACGTCACCGCCCCCTAGTGGAGACACGACGTCACCGCGCCCCCTAGTGGAGACACGACGTCACCGCTCCCCCTAGTGGAGACACGACGTCACCGCGCCCCCTAGTGGAGACACGACGTCACCGCGCCCCCTAGTGGAGACACGACGTCACCGCTCCCCCTAGTGGAGACACGACGTCACCGCTCCCCCTAGTGGAGACATGAAGTCACTGCAGGCCAGCAGAGGGATGATGGATCTCATGGACGTCAGAAATGACAGACGAGTAGAAGTGTAATGGAGGCCAACTTTTTGCTTTTTTTTTAAGAAACGTGAAACAATGTGCGTTTCTTTTCACTTAAAAACAAAAGCACCAGTCTCGGGATGACACAGCGTTCAATATCACCAACCAATACCGTCAAACGTAAAAATAAAATAAAATCAAATAAAAAGTGAGCTATCCCCCACCCGCTGCGATGGTGCGGTCCACCCCGGGTCGTGCGGTGGATTCTTGTCCCTCCAAAATGTTTCATAATACATTATTTGCCAGAAGACACTTGCACTGTTTATTTTTTTTCCACAATTGCTATTGATATTTAAGTAAAAACCTCTTTTGGAAAAGCATCTTAAAAACGGTCATCAGCCCCACCCCCACCACCCCCCCCCCCCCCCCCCTCCCCCTTCCCTTATTGAAATATTAATTAGTTAAATAGATAAATAAAACCACAGCACCGGACACACGCGAGTGTAACAGCGGCTTCATAATCGTCTGTTGTCGTAACCACTGCGGCCCTGTAGGGGGTGCTGTCTCTGCACTTTAATCCTAGAATTTTGGTTGCTCTTTAACGTTTCCCTTCAAGTCAAATGTTGAGGCGGCCTGACTGAACACCAGGTCAGCCCACAGCTGCACTGGACTCGCTGTCTTTAGATCTTTTGTCCTTTTATATACTTTTTTAATATATATATATCTTGTCAGGCACTCTGTTTAGTCCATAGTGATCAGTTCAGTGTTGGCCTTTTCGTTACATATACAAGTAGAAGTCTCCATAAATAGAACTATACAGCAAAGTGCATGAAGGGACTGTAGAAAAATAGCTCTGTTAAGTTATCTGTGGACGGGGTTCACTGATTCAAAAGGTGGGAGAGGATCCAGTGAGAGCAACAGGCCAGTAAATCAAACACACCCGGGTAAGATACACAAAGTCTTAGAAACGTGAAGACGTTGTTTCAGCAATACACCACACCAAACCCCACCCGGACCCCACCCGAGACCCCGGCCCCGCCCCCCTGCAACACACACACACACACCCACACACACACACACACACACACACACACCATGAGCCACAGCGATTCTCCGCTAGGACAGCAGAAGGTGATCACATTTCAACACAAATATTCAAAATATACAGAAAATATGGAAATCTATTATATATAGACACGCATATAGTAGAGAAGTAATGTTCAGGGCAGTTTGATCCGATGCTCTGTGTTCTCCCGCCCAGCCCGTGCGACTAGTAATGTCTGCCTGTTATGATGTCACCGCAGCTCCGCCCCGTTTTGCTTTGCGCGAGTTCCAATAACTCTGCAGCGCTCCGTATATTACTCTATGCAGATAAAAAATAAAAAATATGACGCTCTCCGCACGACACGTCCACTTTTCCACAATATAATCTTCAGAAAATCCACGAAGGTCCAAAAATAGTCCTTTGATTCCTTTGTTTTGTGTTTTTCTCTTTTGTGTTTATTCAGTCATTCTCTTTTTTTCTACGCATTTTTTATCCCCAAAATACTTTATGTTTCTGTTTTTTTTTATTTTCTAAAAAACAAAGTTGCTCTCGTCGTGACGTTGAGAAAAATATAGGCCTTTGTGGGACCGCTCTCTCTCTCTCTGCGGAATTAGGACCAGCGGAGCTAGCGCCGCGGAGGGCTAGCTTGAGGGGAAGGTTAGCTTCAGTGAGCGGCTAGCTCCAGTGAAGGGGTTAGCATCAGTGGAGGGCTAGCTTGAAGGGAAGGTCAGCTTCAGTGAGCGGCTAGCTTCAGTGAAGGGGTTAGCGTCGGTGGAGGGCTAGCTTAAGGGGAAGGTTAGCTTCAGTGAGCGGCTAGCTTCAGTGAAGGGGTTAGCATCAGTGAAGGGCTAACTTGAGGGGAAGGTTAGCTTCTGTGAACGGCTAGCTCCAATGAAGGGGTTAGCATCAGTGGAGGGCTAGCTTAAGTTGAAGGTTAGCTTCAGTGAAGGGGTTAGCGTCGGTGGGTGAGTTAGCTTGAGGGGAGGGCTAGTGGAAGGATTAGCCTATGTGTAGCCAGTGGAGGATTAGCTCCGGGGATGGGTAGCCCCAGTGAACAGCTAGCCCATGGGTCAGGAACGCTCCGGTGATGGTTAGCTCAAGGGGAAGGTTAGCCCCAGCGGAGTGGTTAGCCCGTGGGTAGGATTAGCTTCATCCGAACGGGCTATCCCAGTGGGGGGGGGGGGGGGGGGGGTTAGCGGGTTAGCGGGTTAGCTCCAGTGGACGGCTAGGTCCAGTGGAACAGCCACACCGCACCTGGGGGACGTACTGGACACGTGTACCCCAGCTGGAAGCACACATACTGGGCATGCTGGGGGTCTCTTCATACACCCCCTTCTCCTGGAGGACTTTTGGACTCCTTGGCAGCAGTGACAGGCCACAGATAGAGACCGCCCCCCCTGCACCTTCTGACAGATGGGGAAGGGGGGAGGAAGAGAGGGAAGGAGAGAGGAGAGAGGGAGAGGAAGAGAAAGAGTGAGAGAAGGAGAAGGAGTTTGGGAAGGAGGGTTGCGAGGGATTGGGGTTCGTTGGAACACCCCGTTTGTTTACGTCTAGTCTCCGATCTTCGTACACGACACACCACCACCGCCCTCCCGCTAGCACGGCAAACGTCTCAAGTTGTACTTCAAACCGTTTTTCAAAACTTCTGTTCTGCGGAGGTCCAGCGCTGAACGCCGGACCTCCCCCACCACCCCCACCCCCCGGGGGTCAGGGTCAGGGTGCTCTCCTAGAAGCCCTGTATGTGACAGTAGGCCTCCATGCTGGAGAAGAGGATGTAGAGGAACCACAGGCTGAAGAAGAACGCCGAGGTGGCCAGGCGGTGGCTCCGTGGCCCGCCCAGCTCGCCGCCGATGTGCGCCCGGCGCCGGTACAGCAGCACCGAGATGGCGAGGAAGGCGAAGATGGTGAATAGGGTGACAGAGAAGGCCAGCGAGCCCGCCTCCACCACGAAGGGCTTGCCCTGCGAGTTCCAGTAGATGGCGGCCACCGACCACGCCACGCCGATGCCCAGGAACACGTTGACCGCGTTGCTGCCCGTCACGTTGCCGATGGCCGCGTCGGCGTATGTGTCCTGGACCGCCGCCACCTTGCTGGCGAAGGTGTCTGGGGGAGAAAGAGGAGGAGGAGGAGGAGGAGGAGGAGGGAAGAGGAGGTCTTAGTTATGACAGGAGGAGATGCACGCTGTAGCAGTGTCAATACTACAATGACACATCATGTGGCTTTGTTCGGGGCTCCTCCAAGGACACAGGCAGTAGTGGTGTTGAAAAGTGTGGTTTATTGCAAAGGTTTGGTACAATGACCTGGAGCTTAGCTAGCGCTCCCTGAGTGAGTGTGTTGACTTAACCTGTGGTGCACTGATTAGCCAATGCACCTCTTTATAGCCCCACCCACCCAGACTCTAACTGGGCCAGGTGAGGCCAATTAAGCCAGCCACCAGACACACACTCCCACACACACACACACACATGGTCCACGTTTTCGGGGCTCACCGGGGACGGAGGTGCCGAGGGCCACGAACACCACGGCGGTGACGGAGTCCTTGAGGCCGATGGTGCAGCCGAAGTGCGAGGCCAGGTCCCCGATGACAGCGGTCAGCAGGCCGATGATGGCGATGGAGACGCAGAAGCAGGCCCAGCCGTGCAGGTAGTCGGTGGGCGGCACGCAGGCGAACAGAACCTTCCAGAACACGGTCAGGAAGTGCATGACGTAGTCGAAGCAGGAGGGCAGACGCTCCTCGCCGCTCTCCTCCTCATCCTCATCTGAGGAGAGAGGGAGGGAGGGAGGTAGGGGAGGGAGGGGGGAGAGTGGGAGAAAGGGAGGGAGGGAGAGAGTAAGAGAGAGCGGGAGAGAGAGAGTAAGAGAGAGAGGGAGAGAGGGATAAAAACTTAAACAGTGAATTGATTTTCTTTTTAAATGCCAGAGACAAGCTGACCGACGCTAAAAGTTCACATCACAGTTGGTTAAACTTCCTGACAAGTGAATCTTGTTCATAAAAAACTCAGCTTGGTATAAAACAACCACATTTTATTTGCTGTTTATTTGATCCTAGCTCTGCTCTCTGATAGGCCAGTTCATCATCAGTTGATCATTCCCATGAAGAACTGAAGCACGTCTTGCTCACGTCCTGCAAACTTTGTGCACACAACACGCTTACTGTGAGCATGAACCGTGTCGCGTGTTGCTAACAGCAGCAGAACACACAATGAGAACACACATCAGAACGTCCGATTGACGACATCAGCAGATTTCTTCGCGATGACATCATCGAACCACTCAACGACATCGTAGCGATGCTCGATGACATCGATCGGAACACTCAACGACATCTGTAGCATGCTCGATGACATCATCTGAGCGCTACCCGTCACGCGCCACACGGCGTGTACAAAGTAAATGGCAATCACCCTTCAGCAATCACCCTTCAGCGACCTCGTCCTCTAACGCTCGCACCCCGGGAAAACGACCACAGCTCGCCGATCTGCTGACTCACAGTGTCAGGGAGGTGGTAGGGTGGGGGTGAGGGGGTGGGGCTGTTAAAATATTTAAACGGCAAGGTGACCAAGTCAGGACCGGTAATGTCAGAGTTGTGACTGCAGTGAACAAGAGATGGAGTCACCGAGGGCACTGGCCTGGCTGCTGGCTGGCTGGAGCTAAAACCTGGTTCATTCTATAGAGGAGCTGGGCTGCCTGGAGGTAAAACCTGCCTGCAGCGACCCCTGCAGGCCACACCCGGGATATACAGCTCTGTTAGTTTCCCCCGTACCTGCGCTGACTGTGATAGCCTCCATGAACTGGTCCCTCCAGGAGTTGGTGCCCACCACCAGCGCCAGGTTGGTCTTCTTGATCAACTTGTCCACCGTGCTCTAGAAGGAAGGACAAATGAGACATGAGACCGGACAGACTTTATATTTTTATGACGCCCCCGAACTTCACCACAAGGTGGCAGTGGCGTACAGACCCACAAAACTCAGACCCACTGGACAGAAACCAGCGACACGCAGACACATCAGAAATCTGCTTTTCTTGCTAATTTACTTCTGTCACCTGGCGTCCATATTGTCTCTGATAATTCGGTCGTTAATATCCTACTGACTGAAACCTGTAGATCCTGTCTGCCTTCAGGTACAGGTGATGGGCCACGTGATTGGTCGACAGAGCTGCCTTGCTCGTTTGTTGCCAGGGAAAGCGGGGTAGTAAGCTGTAGCTCGCTAGACCGGTTCTGACTGGTTACGACTGGTTCTGATTGGTTCTGACCGGTTCTGTTCGTTTGAAACTAATTGAGACAGTTTGAAATTGATTTCAGACTAGTTGACTCATTCAGACTGGTTCTGAATGGTTTCAGACTATTTCTGACTGCTTTAGACTGGTTCTGGCTGGTTTACACTGCTTAAGACTGTTTGAAACTGGTTTCAGACAAGTTGAGCGTTGAGAGGTTTCAGACTGTTTATGACTGGTTCAGACTGCTTAAAACCGGATTACACTGGTTTCACGCTGGTTTAGACCGGTTTCCGACCTTGAACTCGTAGGACTCCTCGATGATGACCTCCATCTTGGCGAACTCGCCCAGCACCGGTTTGCCCATCTCCGCGATCCTCCTGGCTTCCTCCTCGTCCGATGACATCTTCCTGTCCATTACGTCTGGGAGAGGAAGAAGGAGAGGACGGGTGAGTACGAGGAAGGAAGGAAGGAAGGAAGGTAGGAAGGATGGAGAAAAGATGGCCGAAATGGAGAGTTCAAACAAAGTTTCCCCGTTATCTCGTTGAACCTCTCAAAGAGGACATGAGCAAATATTCTGGGGCATTTGCTAAGTTTAAAGGTTTGTTTTAGGTTTAATTAAGTTTAAAGCCGTAGGGGAAATATTTGTTCACATTTATCCTAAGTTTAAAAGCAGATTTAATTAAACATTTCACAGTTATGTCTGTTTGGATCCCATCCATCCAACCATCCATCATCCGTCGCCACCTCTTGAGCAGACAGCCCATTACTCTGTATTCGGGAGGCCTCTTCAATGCACTGTCTGCTCCAAAGTGGTCCCTAGAATCAACACACTGCTGCCTAATGTTATCAGAGAGAGAGGGAGAGAGAGAGAGAGTGTGTGTGTGTGTGTGTGTGCTTCCGGAGCTCCCTCGCCCCTCTCTCTCTCTCTCTCCATCTGTGACACCCCCCTCCCTCTTGTGATGCGTTGTCAACACCCGGCACTCCCCGGTGAAGTCCTGATCACTGTTACATATTAACACGGCTGTTCATCACGGATATTAACATGGTTAGTACAGCCAAGACCCCCCCCGCACACACACACACACACACACACAGGGGGTACTCACACACACACACACATACAGACACACACACACACACACACACACACACACACACACACACACTGGGGGTACTCTCACACACACACACACACACTTGGGGTACTCTCACACACACACACACACACACACACACACACACACACACACACACACACACACACACGCACACGCACTGAGGGTACTCTCTCACACACACACACACACACACACACACACACACATACTGACATACACACACACACACACACACTGGGGGTACTCACACACACACACACACACACATACTGACATACACACACACACACTGGGGGTACTCTCACACACACACACACACACACACCACACACACACACACACATACTGACACACACACACCACACACACACACACACACACACGACACACACACACATCCCATCCCACAGGCTGCAGCCCAGCAGGAACGAACGGACGGTCCAACCTTCTCCCCGCGGACGCAGGCTCCGTCACCACGACAACACAAACAGCACAGCGGCCATCACACCGAGGTAATTAAGCGTCTTGTTTGTGAACTGCTGACTTTATCTCGACAGTTATCAAGCGCCCGGGGCCCGGTCCCGACAGGAGGACATCACTGGTGGCTTTGTGATGAATGCATGAATGAATGAATGAATGAATTCATTAGGGCTTTGTGAATAAATAATCTGCTGATTACTGTCCACATGTCCTCGTCATGTGGGAGCAGAAGACCGAAGAAGAAGAAGAAGAAGTGAGGATCAGGGATGCTAACCATGTGCGCTAACACGCTAACACACGTGCTAGCGCATTGCTACGCGTGGGTACTCTAATCTATACTGAGATGACAGCATTCATCACCAGGGCCCCACATCAGCTGACCTTCTGTTGAGACGCATAGTGAGGGACGGAGCGAGCGAGTCTCCATCAGTCCTGCAACACGAGGCACGCGGCCGATCTGATATTTATGGAGCGAGCGACGAGAAACTTTCTAACAGCCAGATTAATTAGTGCTCCATGTTCCAAATGAGGCAGAGAGGAGAGAAGAGAGAGAGAGAGAGGGGGGGGGGAGAGGAGAGAGAGAGAGAGGAAAGAATGAAGGAGGAGAGAGAGAGAGAGAGAGAGGGAAGAGAGGAGAGAAAAGAGAAGGGGAGGGAGAGGGAGGAGAGAGAAAGAGAAAAAGAGGCGAGAGAAAGAGAGTGGGAGAGGAGTAGAAAAGCAAGAAGAGAGAGAGAGAGAGAGAGAGAGAGAGAGAGAGAGAGAGCGATAATGAGGGTCAGGATAATGATTCAAATCAATCCAACAATCACAACAAGCTGATTTGAGATTGGCGCCCGGCCCAAACTGTTAACGGCAGGCCCAAGAGGCTGAGAGTCTCGGAGTTGTTATAGAGATGAGATGTATAAAGATGTTATGGAGATGTATAGAGATGCTATAAGATTATATGTATAGGGATATTATAGAGATGTTAAAGATGTTATAAGATGAGATGTATAGAGATATCATAGACATAGTTTAGAGATGTTATGGAGATGTTATAAGGTGTGATGTATGAAGATATAGATATGGTATAGAGATGTTATGGAGATGTATAGAGATACGTTATAACTATATTATAGAGATACTATCAGCGATATGTTAGAGATATGTTGGAGAGATGTTATTGAGATATGATTAGAGATATGATTAGATATATGTTGGAGAGATGTTATTGCAATATTATTGAGATACTATTAGAGATACTATTAGTATCTATTATTATTATTATTATATTGTTGGAGAGATGTTAGAGATGTTAGAGATATGCTATGAAGACGCTCTACTCATGCCGAAACAGGACCACTTACCTTTGGACAACAACAGGGCTACAGGAGATGGAGGGAGAGGGGGAGGAGGGAGGAGGAGGAGGAGACAGAAAGAGGCAATGAGCAGCAATACTGGATGGAGAGGAGGGAGGGAGAGGAGGGAGGGAGGGAGGGAGGGAGGAGGATCAGAGAAAATACCAAAGTGGGTAGAAAAGTCGACCTTGCAAGTCGAAGGGTTGTGGTGCTGTGTTGACAGCAGAAATGTGCGAATCAATTGAAGTGACAGGGAGTATGTGGAGGCGAATGATAGCTTGTGGTTCATGTAGACTGTGAGTAGGCGTCTGGGAAGCGTGTATTGATGGTCGTCCATGTTATTCGTGGAGCATGAGTACTGTAACACCACCACGAGGGAATCAATTTAAGATGAATCTGAGATAAGCTCTTGTTGTGTGGGTAAGGCGGGCGGTAACGTAACAACATTACATCATTTTAACTTGATCAGGCGCCCCTGAACATGTGTGACTCATACATGGGTGATTAGGCACGCCGTTTAAGATGCACTTCCTGCACACGTACCCTGTACTTCCTGTGGAGGGAAACAGGAAGTAACCCCCCCCCCCCATAACCAGGGCCTCTGATTAACCTTGCCGTGATCAGAGGCAGCTTATCAACTCCCTAAATCAAACACACTCCACCGCTAATCAGCGTTAGCCGTTAAATGCATTAATTGCCGCGGGCGACTAGCTTCATTATCGTTAGCGCTAGCGCACAAGCTACGCTAATGGGAGGGCCAACGATGATGAGAGGCGCGCACACACACACACACACACACACACACAGAGGCACGCACACACACACACACACACACAGAGGCACACACACGCGCACACACACAGAGGCACACACACACACAGACAAACAAGGCATGCATACACAAACAAGGCACGCATACACAAACAAGGCACACACACACACACACACACGCACACACACACACAAACAAGGCACGCACACCCACAAACACACAAACAAGGCAAACACACACACACACACACACACAAACAGAGGCACACACACACACACACACACACACACACACACACACACACACACACACAAACAAGGCACGCAGACACAAACACACACACATAGAGGCACACACACACACACACATACACAGCGAGGTCTGAGTCATCGTGTCACCATTATAAAAATGATCTTGGCGACTGTTCATCAGGCTGGAATCAGTGTTTGACTTATCAGGCCTGTTCCAGGCTGCTGGGGGCACATGACAGATCTCTGGCTGAACAAAATACATGTAACATGGAGGAGAGGTAATGCACAGAACACATGTAACATGGAGGAGAGGTAATGAACAGAAGACACATGTAACATGGGGGAGAGGTAATGAACAGAAGACACATGTAACAGAGAGGAGAGGTAATGAACAGAAGACACATGTAACAGAGAGGAGAGGTAATGAACAGAACACACATGTAACAGAGAGGACAGGTAATGAACAGGGAGTCGGGGGGAATAAACCCTGAGGTGGAGGCCGGGTCGGAGTCACGTCAGGAGTGAACGATGATGATGGAGAGACGAAGGTTTTATGGGAGAGAGAGAGAGTTGGAGACCAGAGGGGGAGGGAGTGATGATGGAGAATGATGGAGAGACCGAGGGAGGGGGGGAGAGACGGGTGGAGAGGACGGGGCCCGGAGGGGAGGGGGGGAGGTAACCAGTCACCTGTTACCGACCAATCGGCACACTCCCATTACAAAGACTCTCTCTCTCTCTCTGGTGTTAGTAATGATGAAGTATTGAAGGTAGTATTTCTAATAGTAATGTAGTATTGGTCAGGTATAGGTAACATTGGAGGCAGTACTCGTAGTAGTACTATAGTATTAGTATGTGCTGCAGCCAGGTGAGTCGTCAGCAGCAGTAACGAGGGTCGACAGGTTGTGGTGAAGGTCTCTCTACCTGTCTCTCTCTACCCCACCCTGAATGGCCTCACCTTCCTCCTCCTCTCTTATCTCTCCTCCCCCTCCTCCTCTCCTCTCCCTTTCCCTCCTCTACCTCCTCTCTCTCCCCTCGTCTTTCTCTCCTCCCTCCTCTCCTCCTGTCTCTCCTTCCCTCCTCCCCTCCTCTCCTCCCCCCTCCCTGTCTGCTCCAGGAATAGACCCACGGCTCCTCACTCCCCCCCCCTCCTCCTCATCACAGATGGCTGGGGCTCTCAGAACGACTCCCCCCCTCCCTCCCTCCCCTGGCGTCTCCCTCACCTCCCCTCCTACTGCTTAACCTCTCCTTCCACCACCCTGCTCCTCCTCCTCCTCCTCTGCTTCCTCCTCTCCTTCTGTCATTCGTTGAGTCTCTCCCCCACCTCTCCTGCTCCTACTGTCTCTCTCTCCCCTCTCTCTCCATATCTCTCTTTCCATTTTAAATAGATCATTTTTGATGTCTCCTCATCCTCTCCTCTACCCTCTTCTCCTCTCCTCTACCCTCTCCTCCTCTCCTCTATCCTCTCCTCCTCCTCTTGCTCCTCCTGCCTCGCCCCCCCCACTCCGAGCTCTGACCGTTTTTTATTCAATTGAATGCATTACATCTCCGGTATATCCATGGCAACGGTTACCAGACGACCGCGGCGTGACCGGGGCGGCGAGGCTGCGTTGTGCGACGGAGCCTCGCGGCGGCAGGAGTTCTGACATCAGCGGCCGCGGCGTCGTATCATTTACTAAAAGTGACGGGACGCTCGCTCGGCGCCCTTCACCTCTGACCCCCACGGTCTGCGGGAGACGTGGAATAAATCACATAAGCGTGATGGATACGGCGGGATTTGTTTAAAAGCAGCCGTGTTTCCGGCACGGGGGTGTGGGGCAGATGGATGAGGGTCCTTTTCCCCCCGAACAACAATGCACTCGACGGTTTATTGGCAGAGCCTCCTAGCTGCTTGTCCGGTCGTGCGTCCGACCGTCTGAACTCCCATCTGTTAAATAGCGCAGGTTGTCTTGTTTTGGGAATCGTCTTTGGGAATTTCTGCAGTGTCCCCGCGTTAACCCACATGGACCCCCCCCCCGCCCCCCCCCTTCCACACCAACTCCCTCCCTCCAGGAACATCAGGGTCGTGACCTTGCTTCCCGCTGTGTTTCAGACGCTGTGCGTCGTCCTTACTCAACGTTTTTGAAGGTTTTACTTTTGTCCTCGAGCAACATGCCAAGCGGGGGGGGGGGGGGGGGGGGGAGAGGGGGCGGGGCTGCCCAGGGCACAAATATGCCACTTTGTAATCACAATCAGCCTTAATTGAAGGAAGCGTGTGTGTGTGTATGTGTGCTGTCGGTCGCCGTAGCACCCACGACGCCGGATTAGCATTTAATTATGTGTTGGTACAATCAGAGGTGTGTTGACAGCTAGCTTAAGAGCCAAGGGGGGAAAAATTGGTTTACACACCACACACACACACACACACACACACACACACACACACACAAACCGATAGCCACCATTTTAAGACACCTGGAATTCCACACCACAGACACGTTGTTAAAGTTTTTACTGTTGGCTGATTTAACTTCCTTAACTTCCTAATTCCTTCCTCTGTATTTTAGTTTTATCGTCATTACACGTCCACCAGGACCTGTTTGTGTGTGTGTGTGTGTGCATGTGGGTGTGCACGCATCACACACACACACACACACACACACACACACACACACACACACACACACACACACACACACACACACACACACACACACACACACACACACACACACACACACACACACACACTAGCAGAGCAGGTCACCTGAGCTGTGGAGTCCTAGGAATATATAATGAGGGGAAGCAGACTGTTCTTAAAATAGTTCAAACTATACCGTCGCTGTGGAGTCCCACTTAGCGTGTCTCCCGACACAATACACGCGTCCCCAGGGAGTTTCAACACGCATCGCTTCCTCGGTGTAGTAGCCCGTAGTGTCGCTCACGGAGCATCTTGTCGCTGTTGGAATATGGCGCCCTCAGAATATGGTGCCCCGTGTGAGCCCAGGGGCAAGAGGGAGGGGCTTAACTTGTCTTAGCAGACCTTGGAGAACACGGCTCATACCTCTCTGACCTCCACGCAACTCACCTCGCCCCTCCTCCTGCTCCTCACCCCACCACCTCCCCACGTTTGTTTAGAACATCAACATTTTGGGCTTAACCTTCCAACCCAGAAAAATGTATATTGACTAAACTATTAGCGTGTCCTCTCTCGCCAGGCAACTCCCGATACATTGGAAAACAAACGATCAATAACCCCCAACATATCCCTCCCGTGTTCAGCCCCGCCCTCCGTGTTCAGCCCCGCCCTCTCGTCCTGTTGGACTTGGAGACATGTTGGAGGTACAACCGATAGGGCAAGGTCGTTGTTCAGACTATTTTTATCCTCAAGCGAAAACCGAATCATCCAATCGGATCTCTGCGTGACACCCTCACAGGTAAACAAACCCAGATTTCAACTCCTGCGCCCCGCCCCGCTGTGCGCGGAGATGAGGTCTAAGGGGTCGCGTCCCAGATAACGGCGCCATCGGGGTACTGAGGGTCGATGGCCTCCCCCCTGCTGGGATGGACAGCTGTGTCTCATCTCTCTCTCTCTCTCTCGCTTTGTCTGTCTCTCCCTCTCGCTCTGTCTGTTGGTCTCTCTCCCTGTCTGTCTCTCTTTCTCTCTCGCTTGGTCTAGCAGGGCCAAGGGCAGTGGTCTGCAGTGTCTCAGAAATGAAGGTTAGTCTTCACAAGGAGAATAGAGTCCCCACAGTGCAAGTCAGTCTCCACAAGGAGAATAGAGTCCCCACAATGCAGGTGAGTCTTCACAAGGAGAATAGAGTCCTCACAATGCAGGCTGGTCTCCACAAGGAGGATAGAGTCCCCACAGCGCAGGTCAGTCTTCACAAGGAGAATAGAGTCCCCACAGCGCAGGTGATTCTTCACAAGGAGAATAGAGTCCCCACGCAGGCTGGTCTCTATAAGGAGAATAGAGTCCTCACAATGCAGGCTGGCCTCTATAAGGAGAATAGAGTCCCCACAATGCAGGTGAGTCTTCACAAGGAGAATAGAGTCCTCACAATGCAGGCTGGCCTCTATAAGGAGAATAGAGTCCCCACAATGCAGGCTGGCCTCTATAAGAAGAATAGAGTCCCCACAGCGCAGGTTCATCTTCACAAGGAGAATAGAGTCCCCACAAGGAGAATAGAGTCCCCCACAAGGAGAATAGAGTCCCCACAACGCAGGTGAGTCCCCACAAGGAGAACGCCTCTCCTCACACTCTGGTCCCCAGAAAGATAACACAGGCAGCACCCACAAGGCACCACCCCCCATCCACACACACTCTGCGCCACAAGGACCCAGCAGCAGTCCCCACAATGCAGGCGGTGCTGGCCAACTACAAGGACACACCAGCAGCCTTTCTGCTGCATCGGTGCAGCGTACAGACAAAGAGACACCGCCGTCAGCGCAGACCGGGACCCCACAACGCAGGCAGAACCAGACGCTAGGGAACACACTCATTTAAGGTTCTGAGTCCTGGAGGAAGAGGCCGATAACAGACAGCCGCCGCTAAGCCGGGGGGTTAAAGCAACACAAAGCGCGGAGGTGATGTGTGAGCGCGGGTCGATGGCTCATAATGATGTGTAAGTTGGCGGCTGCATGTTGAGGTGAACGTGGAATCCTGGAGAGGTTACTTTGAGGTGGGCGTAGTTAGCACACACACACACACACACACACACACACACACACACACACACACACACACACACACACACACACACACACACACACCACACACACACACACACACACACACACACACACACACACACACACACACACACACACACACACACACACACACACACACACACACACACACACACACACACAGACACATCCAAACAAACTTTCGTTTTCTTCCAAACTCTTACATTCCTTCAATCCACCCCTTGCCATACTGACCTCTCTCTCTCTCTCTCTCTCTCTCTCTTTCCATTTCTCTGTCTCTCTGTATCTGGCTCTCTCTCTCTTTCTCCCTCTCTCTCTCTCTCCCTTTCTCTGTCTCTCTGTATCTTGCTCTCTCTCTCTTTTGCACTCTCTCTCTCTCTCCCTTTCTCTGTCTCTCTGTATCTTGCTCCCTCTCTCTGTCTCTCTGTATCTTGCTCTTTCTCTCTCTCTCCCTCTCTCTCTCCCCCTCTCTCTCTCTCTCTCCCCCCACCAGACCATTAACCGTGGTGCTGACCCGACACGCCGCTGTGGAGCGAGTCGCGAGCCGCAAGTCACATGACCGGCTGCTCTATTGATCCTGTGGGGGACACACAACTGACAGGGAGCAGGTCGGGGGGCACGAGGTCAACAGCGGCCCGCTCTGGCTGAGGGATGGGCGGAGACGGAACGCTAAGAGGAGGAGCTGCCGCCCATGTGACCTCGCCGTTGCTAGGAGCAACATCATCGTAGTTTTTTCACCCCCCAACCGACCGAGCTCCGGACGACGGTATATGTGAAAATATCTGAACTCAAACGTTGTTGAGTTCATATATTGTCCACGTATATTCCTCGAGAATACATTCTTAGAGACTTCAAAACATCATCGCTCAAAAGCCACCATTTTAAATTGGTGTGACTTTTTCTTTGAGTAGCCTACTTAGAAAAGTGTTATATAAATAACATGATGTATGTATTATGATGATGATGAAGGCTTGATGAAGGCTTGATGAAGGCTTTCCAGTGGATGCACAAAGGTTGGGACTGCGCTAGCGCTAACAGCTATGCTAATAGCGGAGCTAGTTAGCCAATGTCCACAGTCACTTTGGATAAAAATGTCATAGTGAATAGTGAACAGTTTTAGTACAATTGTAGACTCCCAGCTGAAACGTTCTGAGTTTGAATCCCAATGTACGCTTTTCGCTTTGGATAAAGGTCTCTGGTAAATTATTATTTTTAAACATTTAGAGTCAAGTAGGCCATATTCTATTCTGATAATAATGGAAGTACATGCTCATGTCTGTGCTGAACGTCAGAGGCAACGACGGAAGTGAACGTTTGAAGCCCCCGGAGCGGCCGTGTAGGACACTGACGTCCCGCGGAAAAACAAATAGGAGCAAAAAGTCAAATTTCTTTCCAACCCCTTTTGCTTTGTTTTCCCTTCACCTGTCACAAAGTAAGCGGTCCACGAGGGAAACCGAGCTGGGCTGCAGCGTAGCGTCTGAAGAAAAGAAGAAGAGGAAGAAGACGAAAAAAGAACGAAAAAAAGTGGAAAACTAAACAAAGATCTTACATAGAATATTCATGAGCTTCATTCCTTCACTCGGGAGCAGACAAAGCCCCGAAGACCCACATCAAGGCATCTGGTGAGACTAGGAATCAAGGAATTTTGTCGGTTTTGTCAGAGACATGAAACCGTCGTACCGTGTCACCAGACTAGCATCACAACGGCACACCGCTATGCTAACTCGCTAGCTTTTTTTCCCCCACTGCCTTTGAGCCAGGGCTGTTAGCTACCTGTCAAACAGAGAGGGAGACATTATGAACATTACGTTTACAGTACTGTCGTATCAAAACGCTGCGATAGAACCTGAATATTAACATATTATAAAGTAGGCTACAGGGTTGGAAGTTTTTGTTGCTGGAATATTAATACTTGCATACGACGTTGTCAATGTATGTACACATAATCCGCGTTTGGTCTCATCAAATATACATGAAACATTTATTGCCGGTGGTGATTAAATGTTCATTAAACGCAACATTAAATTCATAAAACATCAAGTACATAAAACCAGATAGTGCATATTGATCATCAACGCACAGACAATAAAGAGGGATGCAGAGGCGAGGAGTTGTAATATTTGGTGTAATGTTTCAGGGATGACTTTTACAACCGTCCAACCGTTGCATAATCGATGTGCACAAAATGGCCCCCGGTAATCAAAAAGTCACGTGACCCAATCGGGCTCGGAGGCTCTATGAGGTGAACTGGAAGAATGCAGGGACCTTGGACCTTGGAATACATTTATTTATTTGTACTGCAAATGGTTTTCCGAGGACGACTTGGCAACCGACCACGCGCCTCCATCGCTATAAATCAACGGAATCACAACTCAACATGTAGCCGCCGCTTGAAGCTAGTCGCTAGCAGTAGCATCGTGAGAAAAGTCCCAACCAAGCAGGAAACAGTATTTGTCTCTGGTCTGACACCCCTAGACTAGTAGGTCAACAGTTAGAGAGAAGGGGGAGTACAGGGGGAGTAAAGGGAGATAACAGCCACAAATGAGCGTGCGAGAGAGAGAGAGAGAGAGAGAGAAAGAGGGAGAGAGAGAGACAGAGACAGAGAGAGAGAGAGAGAGACAGAGAGAGAGGAGGGAGAGAGAGAGAGACAGAGAGAGAGAGAGAGAGATGTTTCACTTAAAGGGGCCGTACTTTCACTTAAGGTGTGTGTGATGTCGTGACGTCGGCCATTACGAGTCATTTCTAAAGCTACCCATTGGTGACATCACAAGTGCGAGTGTCTGTCCACATGACGGATGGGTCGGCCCACCAGTTGGTACAGTCCAGCGGGTAGTCCGCTAAACATTAAACACTGTCAAACTGATTGATGTGCAGACGGAACAAAAATGAGTCGCAAGGAGAAAAAAAAAGCAGAAAGTGTTCAAAGTCGGAAGCGTGCGTCCGTGTCGAATAGAACAGACGAAAGACGATAGACTTGACGAATCCTGTGGGGAAATTAACCCATCTTAACGTGCTCGAGGCTATAGGAGCTAGGAGCTAGGAGGTAAGAGCTAGGAGCTAGGAGCAGTGGGCTGCCACATTGTAGTAACCACTTAAAGGAGGACCAAGGTTCCCCTTTAAGTGAGACCAGCTGAAGTATGTGTGTGAGTGACTATGTATGTGTGTGTGTTTATATGTGTGTGTGTGTGTGTGTGTGTGTGTGTGTGTGTCCGAGGCCATCCAGAGTTCTGCTGATCTGCAGGGACCCCCCGCACCCCCCCCCCCCAGGCCTCCGAGAACAAGATGCCTACTAACCCCTTTGTGTAGCATCCTAGAGCAAGATGTCTCCTTCTGGGCGGCATTCTGGGTGGCGGTGTCCTTGGTGGTGTTCTAGGTGGTGTTCTGGGTGGTGTTCTGGTTGGGGTTCTGGGTGGTGTGGGGTTCTGGCCAGTGTTCTGGGTGGGGTTCTGAGCAGAGTTATGGGTGGTGTTCTAGGTGGTGTTCTGGGCGATGTTCTGGGCGGTGTTCTGGGCGGTGTTCTTATAAAAGCGACGGAGGAGGCTTTCCTCAGTGTGAAGAAGCCAAATTGTTCCGTTTGGGACGTCTGGAGCAGGGCTCTTAGATAACACCGCCACAGATTATGAATCATGCGAGAAAATATTTTTTTCATTTCATTGGATTTCATTTTGACACTTTTTTATGGGGGGTGGGGTTGAGAAAATAGAAAATAGTCTGTTGCCGGGAGCAACACCACCCCCCGATTAGCCCACCGGCTAACAGGCTAACACCATGTAAACACACACACACACAGACACGAGTCCAGCGAAGTGTATTTATTTTTTAACACACCAACTGGCAAATCCAAAACCACTCATCCTCCAATCAGACATTCTCCCCGCGCACGTTAAAAACCCCAAATCAATAATGCAATTTCACCCTCCGCAATCCGCCCGCCCGCACGCACACACACACACACACACACACACACACACACACACACACACACGTGAAGGGCTGCATACACAAGTGAGAAAGAGAAAGAGAGAGAGAGAGAGAGAGAGAGAGAGAGAGAGAGAGAGAGAGAGAGAGAGAGAGAGAGAGAGAGGATACACACTTTTAATGTAGAGTGTGTGTGCCTCTCTACAATGTAATGGATGACTCGTGTTAGACATGGCGGGCGAGGGGGTGGGGGGGAGGGCGCACATACAGAGACCCATGGTTGCAGGCTGCTCTGTCATACCCAGAATGAGGACATGGTTCCTGGGGGAGACTAGAGTACCGTGGAGGGGGTGGTGGTGGTGGTGGTGGCCGGGTGGGGCGGGCGGTGGTGGAGGTGGCGGTGGCGGTGGCGGCGGTGGCAGCGGTGGTGGTGGTGGTGGAGGTGGCGGTGGAGGCAGTGGAGTGTGATGTAAGTGGATGAGACGCAGGTGTGTGGTGTATCGCGGTACTGACAGGTGTGTGTGCGTGAGTGTGTGTGTGTGTGCGTGTGTGTGTGAGTGTGTGTGTGAGTGTGTGTGTGTGTGTGAGAGTGTGTGTTTGTGTGTGTGTGTGTGCGTGTGTGTGTGCGTGTGTGTGTGTGTGCATGTGTGCATGTGTGTGTGCATGTGTGTGAGTGTGTGTGTGTGTGTGTATGTGTGTGTGTGTGTGTGTGTGTGTTGTGTGCATGTTGTGTGTGAGTGTGTGTGAGTGTGTGTGAGTGTGTGTGGGTGGGGGGGCGTGGGCACATGACGGCCGATTACGGAGACATGAGGAGAGGAAAGGAGAGGAGGAGAGATCTGAGAGGAGGAGACAGCAGCAGGGAGGAAGTGAATAAATAAAAGAGACAGACAGACAGAGAGACAGACAGACAGATGAATAGATATAGAAAGACAGACAGAGGAAGTGAGAGAAGAAAGAGAGATGGAATGTCAAAGAGGGAGAGAGAGACCTGTAGAGAGAGAGGATAGAAGAGAGAGATATACAGTTGAGGGCAATAGGGAGATAGAGAGAGATACCTATATACAGAGAGAGAGAGAGAGAGGTTGCAAGATATCCCAATAGAGAGAGAGAGAGAGAGAGAGAGACAGAACAACCCCAAAAGGAGGAGGAGGCACAGGAGCAGGAGTAGGAGGTGGAGGAGGAGGTGGAGGGGGAGAAGGTGGAGGAGGAGGGGCAGGAGGAGGAGGTGGAGGAGGAGGTGGAAGGGGAGAAGGTGGAGGAGGAGGGGCAAGAGAAGGTGGAGGAGGAGGGGCAGGAGGAGGAGGTGGAGGAGGAGGAGAAGGAGGAGGAGGAGGAGCAGGTGGGGGAGGAGGAGGAGGAGCAGGAGGAGGAGGAGCAGCAGGGAGGTGGTAGCACACCTTTCTGCAGACTCATATCCACCATGCGCGGCTCGGCCAGCTCCAGGTAGAAGTTCTTGTTCTTCTCGTACTCCTCGTCGTCGATGATCTTCACCTGCACCAGTTTACTGAGAGGAGGAGGAGGGAGGGAGGGAGGGAGGGAGGGTGGAGGAGGAGAAGGGAGGGGGAGTGGATGGAGAGAGAGGAAGATGACAGAGGAGGGAGGAGGAGAAGAAACATCAACAGGTTAATTTGAGATGGAGATGAATACGGGAAGTGTTAATAAACAGCGTGGAGGAAGGGTCAAAAGGTCAGAAGGCCAACTGGACACCCCCCCCCCCTCTTGCCCACAGATCCTGACACCCCTGGGATTAACCGAACTTCACGCTGTCATGGCGACCACGTTCACTTCAGTATTGGATGCAACGAGTCGAACGAAGAAACAACAAAAACAACAACAAGTTGTTTATGCGCACACCAGAAGTGGAGCCGGTCAAGGGGGTGTGGCCTGTGAGAAGTGACATCACACCAGGGGGAGGCACTGACCCGGGAGAAGAGGAAAAGAAGGATAAAACATGAGCCAAAATGGCTGCCACCGCCGCCAGCATCTATCTGTCTGGCAAGTTTGTTTTGGTCAGTCAGAGTGTATCCGCCTAATCAGGCCGCTGGGACGGTCAGTGCAGAAAAGCATTCTGGGTAACGGCGAGACAGAGAGTGGAGAGTGGGGGGGGAGATAATCGCTGTTTTTATTGTTGTACTTTAAGGACAACATGGCCGCAATTAAGCCTAATGTCGAGGGGCTTGAACTTTTTAAATGTACGTTTTAAAGTTGTGAGTGTGATGTCATCGTCAAACACATGCACAGAACAGACCAATAGGACCGATTGTCCTGCACTGCCGAAGAGGACAACAAAGGCCCATAAACATTGATAAATAAATAAAAAAATACCCAACAAGAGAAGCACGAAAGTTGTGGCAAACGTCTTCAGATTTGTTGACATGAAGAAATCTGAGTAAACGAGTAAACTAAACCACGCTAACTAAACCACGCTAACTAAACCACGCTAACTAAACCACCCTAACTAAACGACAGTGTCATGGGAGTTGGCAGTAGGACCCAAACGCGGACTCAGGACTCGGGGTTTTGTGGTGGAATAAATGTTCTTTATTTACCGTGATGACGGGTAGATGAACAGACAGGCAGGTGATGAGCAGACAGGCAGGTGAGGAACAGGCAGGACAAAATCCATACGGGTAGTAGACAGGTAAATTAACAACAGGTATTTTGTAACAATGATCCGACACTCGTGGGTGGAGAGCCGGGGCTTTTATGCCATGACTAATTGTTGATTGCGGACAGCCGCGAACATAGCGCAGGTGCCGCTAATCGTCCAGAGGCGGCACTGGCCCCCGCCCCCGGACAGCCGCGAACATAGCGCAGGTGCCGCTAATCGTCCAGGGGCGGCACTGGCGCCCGGGAGCCCCGCTAACCCTCCAGGGGCGGTATTGGCGCCCGGGAGCCCGGGGCCACGATCGAGATCGTGACAGTACCCCCCCCTCAACGGGAGCCTCCTGGCGACCCACGATGAGCGGGCCGGCACCGTCGGGTGGACGACCCGGAGGCTGGGTGGAGGCCGAGCAGGGACCCTCCGGCGGACGACCCGGAGGCTGGGCGGAGGCCGAGCAGGAACCCTCAGGCGGGCGACCCGGAGGCTGGGCGGAGGCCGAGCAGGAACCCTCAGGCGGGCGACCCGGAGGCTGGGTGGAGGACACCGGCGCCGTCGGAGCGGGGACCGGGGCTGGCTGGCACCTGGGAGCAGGTACTGGTGGGAGCTGCTGTGGTCCAGCCGGGACCGGGACCAGGGATGGGTGGGACCTGGGAGCAGGGACTGGTGGGCGCTGCCGTGGTGCAGCCGGGACTAGGACCAGGGATGGGTGGGACCTGGGAGCAGGGACTGGTGGGCGCTGCGGTGGTGCAGCCGGGACCAGGACCAGGGATGGGTGGGACCTGGGAGCAGGTACTGGTGGGCGCTGCGGTGGTGCAGCCGGGACCAGGACCAGGGATGGGTGGGCCCTGGGAGCAGGTACTGGTGGGAGCTGCTGTGGTCCAGCCGGGACCGGGACTCTGGGTGGCTGGGACCTGGGAGCAGGGACCGGCAGGAGCTGCTGTGGTCCAGCCGGGACCGGGACTCGGGGTGGCTGGGACCATGCAGTAGGGACCGGCAGGAGCTGCTGTGGTCCAGCCGGGACCGGGACTCGGGGTGGCTGGGACCAGGGAGCAGGGACCGGCAGGAGCTGCTGTGTTCCAGCCGGGGCTCGGGGTGGCTGGGACCATGCAGTAGGGACCGGCAGGAGCTGCTGTGGTCCAGCCGGGACCGGGACTCGGGGTGGCTGGGACCAGGGAGTAGGGACCGGCAGGAGCTGCTGTGGTCCAGCCGGGACCGGGACTCGGGGTGGCTGGGACCATGCAGTAGGGACCGGCAGGAGCTGCTGTGGTCCAGCCGGGACCGGGACTCGGGGTGGCTGGGACCATGAAGGGGACCGGCAGGAGCTGCTGTGGTCCAGCCGGGACCGGGACTCGGGGTGGCTGGGACCATGCAGTAGGGACCGGCAGGAGCTGCTGTGGTCCAGCCGGGACCGGGACTCGGGGTGGCTGGGACCAGGAAGCAGGGACCGGCAGGAGCTGCTGTGGTTCAGCCGGGACCGGGACTCGGGGTGGCTGGGACCATGCAGTAGGGACCGGCAGAAGCTGCTGTGGTCCAGCCGGGACCGGGACTCGGGGTGGCTGGGACCATGCAGTAGGGACCGGCAGGAGCCGAGCCGCGAGCATGGCCAGCTGGCCGGTGAGTCCGTCGAGTGCTCGCTGCAACTCGCCCTGGTTGACGCGTGCCTGCCATAGTACGCGGATCCCGAGTCTGAGTCTGCTGGGTCCATTATTGGTCGGATCATTCTGTCATGGGAGTTGGCAGTAGGACCCAATCGCAGACTCAGGACTCGGGGTTTTGTGGTGGAATAAATGTTCTTTATTTACCGTGATGACGGGTAGATGAACAGACAGGCAGGTGATGAACAGACAGGCAGGTGAGGAACCGGCAGGACAAAATCCATACGGGTAGTAGACAGGTAAATTAACAACAGGTATTTTGTAACAATGATCCGACACTCGTGGGTGGAGAGCCGGGGCTTTTATGCCATGACTAATTGTTGATTGCGGACAGCCGCGAACATAGCGCAGGTGCCGCTAATCGTCCAGAGGCGGCACTGGCGCCCGGGAGCCCCGCTAACCCTCCAGGGGCGGAGAGGGCCACCTGCCTCTTGTGTGTGTGTGTGTAGTGTGTGTGTGTGTGTGTGTGTGTGTGTGTGTGTGTGTGTGTGGGGGGGTGTGTGTGTGTTTAAGACAGCTCTGTAATGGATATGAGAGGTGAAGTGAGGGGTAAACACAGTCCAGTACAGAGCTAACCGTCTGTTTACACTAGAGAGAGAGAGAGACACTGCCCAGCTCTCTCTCTCTCTCTCTCTTCTCTCTCTCTCTCTCTCTCTCTCTCTCTCTCTCTCTCTCTCTCTCTCTCTCTCTCTCTCTCTCTCGGTCAGGAGAGTGATGAGGACAGTAATATAGGTGATAACACACACAACACACACACACACACACACACACACACACACACACACACGTTTTACAGAGAGAGAGTGAGAGAGGGAGAGAGAGGTAGATATACACACATAGATAGATAATTAGAGATTCATAGAGAGACAGAGAGAGAGACAGAGAAAGATAGATAGGTTGATCGATGGATAGAGAGATAGATGGATCACCAATCAAGTTCAACTGAACAGCTATCCAGAGACAGACAGGGAGGAGGAGGAGGAGGAGGAGGAGGAGGAGGGGACGACCCCAGCCCCAGTGCCTCATGGGAAATCAGAGCCTTAATTAAGCAGGCCTGGTTCCCGGCGCCCGATGCCTTGCTCATTACTGCCCTGATTATTGCCTTCCCTCGGCAATCAGAGACAGAACCTCGGCGTCTGTCCACACGTTCCTCTGCGGTTCCTCTGTGGTTCCTCCGCTCGCCTGATCACAACCTCCACTAACGCACACGGATTCAACATGAACTGCTACGCCCCCGCCTCACCCCTACCTCCATCACCAACATCTCCACCTCCACCACCAGCACCACCACCACCACCACCGCCTCCATCTGCACCACCTCCACCAGCACCACCATCAGCACCACCACCAACACGCAGCGTGAGTTAGCGTATCGGTGGCAGATGCCAGCGGGGCCGGGGGAACAGACAGCAGTCGAGGAAAAAGGGAATTCAACATCTACACCAGAAAACTGTGGTGTACAACGACTTAGCCAGCTGCCTTAGTGCTTTCGAGCAAACGTGAAATTCACAGTTGGATATATACAAATATTACAATGAAAATGTAATTAAAACATAATCTGGCGATAATGACGAACAATGAATCGTTATAATAATGAAATACACACACAGAGAAGAATATTCGTCAAAAAACACAGATGCTCTGGATATTTGTCATCAAGTCTCAGCAAATTAATACGATATTTAGAGGGAAGGGGGAGAGAGAGGAAGAGAGAGAAGGAAAGAGAGAGGGTGAGAGGGTGAGGGAGAGAGAGAGAGAAGGAGAGAGAGAGAGAGAGGGGTGAGGGAGAGATAGAGTGAGAAGGAGAGAGAGCGGGAGAGTGAGAAGACGGAAAGGAGAGGGAGAGGGAGAGGGGAGAGGGAGAGGGAGAGGGGGAGAGAGGGAAACTGAAGAAATGAGTAAGAGGAACAAAAAGCAAAAAAATAAGTGATTTTCCACTTGTCATGCGTCCTTGGTCCACTAAAGGAGAGAGGAATGGACAAGAGAGGATGAGAGAGAGAGAGAGAGAGAGAGAGAGAGAGAGAGAGAGAGAAGAGAGAAGAGAGAGGAGAGAGAGAGAGAGAGAGAGAGAGAGAGAGAGAGACACCCAAGGATGGGGACAAAATATTGGAGGTCAAGTGAGAAAAAAGAGTCCCTGTCTGGGGCCCAAAAGGTCCCTCTTGGCCCCCAAGGACACGAGACAATAAGATCACCCTGAGATGAGGGACCTGATAGGGCCAGACAACCAGGAGAGGAGGGGGGAGGAGGGGAGACAGGGAGAGAGGGGGGAGGGAGGGGGAGACAGGGAGAGGAGGAGGGAGGAGGAGAGGGAGGAGGAGAGAGGAGGGAGAGAGGAGGGAGGGGGAGGAGGAGGGAGGAGGGGAGAGGAGGAGGAGAAGAGAGGAGGAGGAGGGGGGGAGGAGGAGGAGGGGAGAAGAGGAGGAGGAGGAGGAGGGAATGAGGAGGGGGAGGAGGAGGGGGGAGGAGAGGAGGGGAAGAGGGGGAGAAGGGGGAGAAGGGAGAGGGAGAGGAGGGGAAGGATAG
>PIJE02000164.1:138509-161009 GCA_002895965.2 Coryphaenoides rupestris
AAAAGAGAGAGATTGTGTGTGTGTGTGTTATCAGGTGGTGTTATAGGGAACACAGTGAATCTGTCTGTGTCCATCAATTTAACACACACACAACACACATATGTGCACCACACCACATGCACGCAGTACATAAAAAACACAGAATGAGAGGGAGACAGAGGTCGGAGAGAGAGAGAGAGGGAGGGGGGAAGAGGGGGGGGAGATTGGGGGGAGAAAAGGGAAGAGGGAGGAGTTGGTGAAGAGAGAGGGAGAGAGAGGGGAGATGTTGAAGGGAGAGAGAGGGAAGAAGAAGGGGGGGAGGGAGGAAGGAGCTAACATGATCGTCCTCTGCTATTGTATAGAGATTGCCATTCCCACACCCCTCAATCACTCACCACAACACAGCGCACACACACACATACACATACAGACACACGCATTTATATAAGTACACGACATCGCGCCATTCACAACGAATCATAAACACAGACACATACAACAACAGCTATATACATTGTTAGTTCATCAATGTAATACAAACAATTATGTAGCGGGAGCAGATACAGCCCAGAGCTGTGGTCATTAACATAGTAGATCTGGAGCTGTAACCGTGGGCAACCCACACACACACATACACAGCACAACACAGCACGCACACACTCTGCCTGCCAGTTAATGAGCTTTCTGTTGCTTGATGATAGATGTTTTGAGTGATGCATGGTGATCTCTTCTACTGCTCTATATAATATATATATAATATATATAAATATATATATATATATATACTATATACGTATATTATATGGGAATTTATATATATTTCTCTGATTTTCCTCCTCGCTCTCTGGTCTGCACCTCTACCCAATGCCTCTCTCATTCGCTCTCACTCTCTCTCTCTGTGAATCATAGACAACGTAAAGAGATTTAATGAAGAACCCGATCCTTTAATAAACAGGCCCAACTGGATATGCGGAAATGTAAATACAGAACCCAGATTATGGAAACGCTGGCCCACTTCCAAGACCCAGCAATCGGAATGTCGCCGAGGTCTGGACTTGGTAGCTTCGCAGAAGCTTTGAATAGTTAAGCTGATCACGTTCCGAACGTCCATTGTGAAACCGTGCTTAATCTTTTGATTCTGAAATGCATTCCAGAATCTGATTTTTAAAACCTTTGAATTCCCAAAACTTAGATTGCCAAACCTTGATTCCAAAACATTGATTACCATACCCTATGATTTCGCAGAATATTGGATTCCAACATTGACGCCAAACCTTGGATGCCGAACACCTTGATTCCAAACTTTGATTATGAGCTGGTACGTTTGGAAGTTGTCGTGGCTGCTCCTGATGCTTTAAGTTTGTCATCCTGTGGAATGTTTCTGATTCATCAAACGCTCACACATTTCACTACTGGAATAATTATGGTATGGACAGATTTCCATGGTTATCACGGATTGAGCTGCAAAAAGGCCCTGACACGTGATGAACATGACCACACGCAGCAAAGCGAGGCTGGCTAGGAATAATAATACTACAGATATTGATAGTGTGTCGTGTGTGTGTGTGTGTGTCTTGTGTGTGTGATGTGTGGTGTGGGTCGCCAGGAACGAACCTCCTCCATCACAGGTGGCGAGACTCCACATCACAACGCAACCTAAGCTTTAGCGCGGCGTCCCGATGTATAACGCCAATATATTAGGAATGGAAGTGTGATGTTTGAACAGGGGTACGTTGGGCCTCCCAGCCGAGCAATATGCTTCGGAGAACCAATTTGGGTCAGGAAAGTCCTTCACGAGACCCCCAGCCACCTTCTCCCCAACGGAGAGTAAAGAACAGGAGGTTCTCACTGTTTGTCGCAATAAATGTGGTGGTTTGCCCTGGACGTCTGGTAAATAGATTCAGGCGCATCGTAGTTAATTCAGCGTGGCCGCATGGAATTAATATATTAGCGCGGCGCGTGGAACGCTCGCCTGCGAATGGGAGAGTGGGGGGATGGGGGGCGGGGGGGAAAAGAAGGCTGTGTCTTCAATGGGAAAACATTTATTAAATGGAATTATTAATTTAATACTCGCTACCCCCCCCCGGCCCGCGAAAGGCACAGCCATCATGTTCTTTTCCAGGTGGGATAGAAGAAGTGGCTCTCGTGCACGCTGGCGGGTTGTTAGTGATGGGACGAGTCGTTGGTGGATTTAGACAGACTCTAAGGAGTTGGGCGGCGTCCGTGTGTTCGGAATGAAAAATCTCTCCCTTGACTAGTCTGGACATCACAGAGCTCTCAGAACATGTACATGCAACCACACACACATGCAACACACACACCACAACATGCACACACACACACACATGCCACACGACCACACATGCACACATACAACGCACACACACACATAAACAACACGCACACACCAGCACAGCATCTCGTGTGAGTCGAGGTTCGTTCACTGGCAACAGTACAACACACACACCGTGCAAACACAAGAAAGCACCGCACACACACAGTACACATGACAGCACAACCCAAGGCATGCTGGGGGATAATTAGCCTCGTTTTGGAATGTAGTGCTTGTAACTTCCCCCCTCTGGCGCTCATCTCCCTATAGCTGCCTCTCTCCCTCTCTTCGCCGCCTTGTACTCTCGGATCCCTCGCTCCCTGTGCTCCCCCTTGCTCTCTCCCTCCCTAGAGAGAGGGGGAGAAGGGGGAGAAGGGGAGAGCGAGGGGGAGATATCGTGAGAGGAAGAGAGGAGGGAGAGAGAAGGGGGAGACAGGGAGCGAGGGAGAGAGTAGGAAGGGGGGAGAGAGGGAGAGAGGAGTAAAGGGGAGATGAGGCAGAGGGCGGAGTACAAGATACATCCAAAACGAGGCTAATATCCCCCAGCATGCCTTGGGTGTGTCTGTGTGTGTGGATGTTTCTTGTGTGCACGTGTGTGTATGTGTGTGTGTGTATGTGCCAGTGTGCGTGTGCGTGTGTGTGTGTGTATGTGTGTGTGTGCATGTGTGTGTGTGCGTGTGTGCATGTGTGTGTGTGTGTGTGTGCATGTGTGTGTGCGTGTGTGCATGTGTGTGTGTGCATGTACATGTTCTGAGAGCTGTCAGACAGTCAAGGGAGAGATTGTTTCATTCAAACACACGACGCCGCCCAACTCTTAAGCGTCTAAATCACGACTCGTCCATCACTAACAACCGCCAGCGTGACGAGAGCCACTTCTTCTATCCACCTGGAAAAGAATGATGCTGTGCCTTTCGGGGGGGGTAATGAGTATTAATTAATAATTCCATAATAACTTTTTTCCATTGAAGACCACAGCTCTTTTTCCCCCGCCCCCCACCCCCCCCACTCTCCCATCCGCAGGCGAGCGTCCACGCCGCCGCCGCTAATATATAATTCATGGCCACGCTGAATAATACATGGGCTGAATTATACAAGACGTCAGGGCAAACCACCACATTTATTGCGACAAACAGTGAGACCTCTGTCGTTTACTCTCCGTGGGGAGGGTGGCTGGGGGGTCTTGGGAGGACTTCCTGACCAAATTGGTCCCGAAGCAATGCTCGGCCGGGAGCCACCGACCCCTGTCAACATACACTTCATTCCTATATATGGCGTTATACATCGGGACGCGGCGCTAAAGTTAGGTGCGTCGTGAATGTGTGTCTCGCCACCTGTGATGGAGGTCGTCCTGGCGACCCACACACACACACACACACACACACACACACACACACACACACACACACACACACACACACACACACACACACACACACACACACACACACTATAATATCAGTATTTATTAGCCTAGCCAGCCTGTTGCTGGGTGGTCATGTCATCACGTGTCAGGCCTTGTTTGGCGTGAGCTCAACGTGAAACCATGGAAATCTGTCCATACCATAATATTCCAGAGTGAAATGTGTGGAGCGTTGATGAATCAGAACATTCCACAGGATGACAAACTTAAAAGCACAGGAGCAGCCAGACAACTTCCAAACGTACAGCTATAATCAAAGTTTGGAATCAAGGTTTGGCATCAAGGTTTGGAATCAATGTTGGAATCACATTGTCTGGATCAAAGGTTGGAAATCAGGTTTGGAATCAAGGTTGGAATCAAGGAACAAGGTTTTATAAAATCAAGATTTTGGAATGGCATTTCAGAATAAAGATTAAGCACGGTTTGCACAATGGACCGTCGGCAGTGAAGCGTTACATCAAAGTCTGGAGAGCTAACCAAGTCCAGACCTCGGCGAACATTCCGATGGGCTGGGCTGCCTGGGAATGTGGGCCAGGTCCCATAATCTGGGTGTATTTATCATTCCGCCAATACACCAGTTTGGGCCTGTTTTATTAGAAGGAATGGTCCTTCCATAAATCTCTAGCGTGGTTGTCCTGATCAACAGGAGAGAGAGGACGGGGGGGCGAGAGGAGGAGGGCATGGTAGAGTGAGACAGAGAGCGAGGAGGAAAAGAGAGAAATATAAATCCATATAAATATACAGTATATATATATATATATATATATATATATATATATATAAGAGAGAGAGAGAGAGAGAAGATCACCATGCATCACAAACATCTAATCAAGCAACAGAAAGCTCATTAATGCAAGGCAGAGTGTGTGCGTGAGTGTGTGTGTGCTGTGTATGTGTGTGTGTGGGTTGCCCACGGTTACAGCTCCAGATCTACAGTAATGACCACAGCTCTGGGCTGTATCTGTCCGCTAACATAATGTTGTATACATTGATGAATAAATATGTATAATAGTGTGTGTGTGTGTGTGTGTGTTTGTGTTTATGATTCGTGTGAATGCGCGTGTGTGTATATATAAATGCGTGTGTCTGTATGTGTATGTGTGTGTGTGCGTGTGTGTGTGAGTGAATGAGGGGTGGGGAATGGCATCTCTATAAATAGCAGAGGACGATCATGTAGCTCCTCCTCCCTCCCCCCCTTTCTCCCTCTCTCTCCCTACTCAACATCTCCCCCCTCTCTCTCCCTCCTCTCTCACCAACTCCCCCCTCTCCCCTCTCCCCATCTCCCCCCCTCTCCCCCCTCCCCTCTCTCCTCGTCTGCTCGGACCTCTGTCTCCCTCTCATTCTGTGTTTTTTATGTATGCGTGCATGTGTGTGTGCACATATGTGTGTTGTGTGTGTGTTAAATGATGGACACAGACAGTTCACTGTGTCCTATAACACACGATAACACACACACACACACACACACACACACACAGGGTCTAACTTTCGCGTAATTACTGCAGGCGTTGACAGTGCAGGTCACCGTCCCCTAGAGATGACATCACCGCACACTTCACACTCGACCACATGCTCACACACTGAGTCCACTCGACGACAGACTCTTTGTCGGAGTAAGATAATCACACTTTAATTGCCACGACTACGCCGACAGGAAACGCCGCTGCCACACAGGAAGTGATGCGTTTGACACGTGAGTGGAGGAAACTCACAAGACTGTTTCGCGTTTAATTTTGAAGTTGAAGCCATTGACAAAAAAAAGAAAAAAAAAGCCTTCGACTGTGATGCATTTTCCCACCTCTCCCTCCCTCTCTTCCTCTCTCTCCTCCATCTCTCCCTCCCTCTCTTCCTCTCTCTCCTCCATCTCTCACTCCCTCTCTCATCCTCCATCTCTCCCTCCCTCTCTCTCTCCTCCATCTCTCACTCCCTCTCTTCCTCTCTCTCCTCTCATCTCTCCCTCCCTCTCTCTCTCTCCCCCATTCTCTTCCCTCTCTCTCCTCCGTCGCCTCTCTCTCTCCCCCATCTCTCCCCTATCCTCCTCCATCTCTCCCTCCCTCTCTTCCTCTCTCTCTCCTCCAATCTCTCACTTCCCTTCTCTTCCTTCTATCTCCTCCATCTCTCCCCTCCCTCTCTCTCTCCCCCATCTCTCCCTCTCTCTCCTCCATCGCTCTCTCTCTCCTCATCTGTCCCTCTCTCTCCTTCTCTCCCTCCCTCTCTCTCTCTCTCCCTCTACCCCCATATCTCTCTCTCCTCTCTCTCTCTCTCTCTCTCTCTCTCTCTCTCTCTCTCTCTCTCTCTCTCTCTCTCTCTTCTCTCTCCTCCCGTACCAATCTCTCCCCTCCCCTCGACATTTCTCTTCATTAAGAATAAAGTTATGATCATCTGGTTTTTTTCATCCGGTCGGTATTATTACGACTGATGTGTGGGGGGGAGGGGAGGGGGGGTGTTTATGTTCTGATAATCGCGTCTCTATCAGGGAAACGTGCTGGTGTTGGTGACCTTTCAGTGACCTTTCGTTGAGTACACCGCAGCAGACGTAGCGTTGAGTCATCTCCCAACACGCCACACACACACATCTGCACACCACTTGAGCATGCTGGTACACACACACACACACACAACCACACACGGACACACACACACATATAAAGACACATACAAAGACACACAAGAACACGAACACACACCACACAACACACACACACACACACACACACACACACACACACACACACACACACACACACACACACACACCCCAAACTAATCACATAGCAGAGACCTAGCAGAAAGCGAGGACGGTAGGATAATAAAATACGTCTCTAAGGCTGCTTCTGAAGTTCAGACGATATTAGCTCTGACACACACTTACAGAGCAGCAAGCAGTAGATACAGAGCAAGACACACACACACACACACACACACACACACACACACACACACACACACACACACACACACACACACACACACACACACACACACACACACACACACACTGAAACACACACATACACTGAAACACACACACACACACAGAAGAGGAGGAGGAGGAGGGTGGGGGAAGAAGCGGGGGAGGGTCCAGACTGTCCCAGCTCCCTGATGGGATTATCGACCCCCCCATGCGGGCCGGTCGGTGGGCCGCTCCTGGGGAGATTAACCCCGCCATTGTCTCTGCCAGTAATGACAGCGTGCGCGGCGCATGCTAATCCCTCCCCGTTGAGACGACAGCTCCGTCTCCCGCCTCCTCCCTCCTCCTTCCTCCTCCACCACCACCGCCACCATGCTCCCCACCAGGACACTCCACCTCCCACTGTGTGTCAACCACACTTCCCTCCCCTGAGAGGAGAATCAATCACTCATTCTCCATCACCTCCGCCACCCCCACCTTCTCTGCCACCTACCAACAGAGCCCAACCTCGCCCTGCTGCCTACACTCCCTCCTCCCCCATCCATCCTGTCCTCCACCTCCTCCACCCTCCACCCACCAGAGACCCCCGTCACGCAATCCCTGGTACCGACTCCCGCTGGGAGGGGCCGGGATGATGCCTCCGAGTCCAGAGAGAGAGAGAGAGAGGGAGGAGAGAGGAGAGGAGGGGAGAGATGAGAGAGAGAGAGAGAGAGAGAGAGAGGAGAGAGAGAGAGAGAGGAAGAGGAGAGGGAGAAGAGAGAAAGAGAGAAGAAGGGGAGGGGAGAGGGAGAGAGGAGACAGAGAGAGAGGGAGAGAGAGGGAGGAGAGGGAGGGAGGAGAGAGGGAGAGAGGGGAGAGAGGGGGAGAGAGAGGGAGAGAGGAGAAGGAGAGAGGGAGGGAGGGAGGAGAGAGAGGAGAGGGAGAGGGGGAGAGAGAGGGAGACAGAGAGAAGAGAGAGGAGGAGAGAGAGAGAGGGAGAGAGGGGGAGGAGAGGGGAGAAGAGGGAGAGGAGAGGAGAAGAGAGATGGAGGGAGAGAGGAGAGAGGAGGGAGGGAGAGGGAGAGAGGAGAGAGGGGAGAGATGGAGGAGAGAGAGGAGAGATGGGGGAGAGAGAGGGAGAGATAGAGAGAGGAGGAGGAGAGAGGAGAGAGGAGGGAGAGAGGTGGAGGAGAGAGAGGGAGAGAGAGGGAGACAGATAGAGAAAGAGAGAGGGAGAGAGAGAGGGAGAGATGGAGGAGAGAGAGGAAGAGAGGGAAGGGGTGTTGGTAAATTCTTTGGAAAACGTTGCAGCAGCAGCAGCAGCAGCAGCAGCAGCAGGACCGCGATGTCCGACCGCGACGCCCGCTCCCAACGTAAACCTTTCCTCAGCGCCACCTCCTCAGTTAAAATATAAAATAAGGCCGAGACTCCCGCACACGCGGTGGGGGCCCCCCGGCTGCTGTGTTAGTGTTGGGGAATGTGACAACCGCAGGTAAATAAAACGTCCCGAGGAGTTTAAACAAGCCGTCCCCTCCCCGGCCCCCGTCAGCGGCGAGGATGTGAGGATTCATGACCCAACATGGGCACGGTACAACGGTGCAGTGCTGGTGATGGTGGTGGTGCAATGTCACAACCCCGGCCCCCGTCAGCGGCGAGGATGTGAGGATTCATGACCCAACATGGGCACGGTACAACGGTGCAGTGCTGGTGGTGCTGGTGGTGGTGGTGGTGGTGGTAGGTCACGGAACGGAAACTGTGGAACGCTGGAACTCTCAAACACGACGTCTCCGGATGGCGCTAGCGGTGGTGGAGGGCGCGAGAGGGACCTCCCACCCCCCACCGCCGCCTCCTCCATCGCGCTACCGACAGCTGGGCGGATGTGATCGCGGGACGTAGACAGTCTCCGCCATGTGTCCAGGACAGGTGTCCGTCTTGTGACATCGCTGCCATCTCGTGACATCGCAAGTGGGAAAGGGTGGTGGTGGTGATGCCTGGTCAGTCATACGTACAGTCAGACAGCACAGACAGAAAGACAGTCAGCCAGTCTCACTTCTAACCAGTCAGTAAAACCACACATGCAGCCAGACCAGACAAGTGAGTGTGTCTACAGTTTACAGGTCACTGATTCAGCCATTCGGTCAGTCTACCAATCAACCTGTCAATCACGATCGACCAGCCAGTCAATCAGTCGCCTTGTCAATACCGCTTGTCAATCACTCAACCCGCCCCCCCCCCCCCCCGTCAGTCGGATGGAGAGATGGACGGTTGGAGGTGGAGTTTGTCCTCCATCTCACCATGGTGACAGACACTGTCCTGGGGGCGGGGACTAATGGTCGCGGGCGCCAGGTGCTCTACACACAGGAGGGGGCGCCACGTTGGTTGTTTGGATTACAATTACCGATAAAAGAAAAACAGATATCAGTATCTCTCTCTTTCTCTCTCTCCCTCTTTCTATTCTTCTTTAGTGTGTCTCCTCCTCCTCTCTCATGCTCCTCTGTAACTATGTATCTAGCTCTCTCTCCCCATTCTCCCTCTCTCTCCCCACACACATGCACACGCACGCACGCATGCACGGCACACACACACACACACACACACACACACACACACACACACACACACACACACACACACACACACACACACACACACACACACACACACACACACACACACACACACACACACACACACACACACAGAGCTACCTGTGGTTACTGCTCTGAGTTTCTCGGTTTTAAGCAGGTGTGGTGGAGCAATCAGGAGATACACTCATGATCATTCACACGGGCCTCGCTCTCCCGATCTCTCTCTCCTCTCTCTCTCTCTCTCTCTCTCTCTCTCTCTCTCTCTCTCTCTCTCTCTCTCTCTCTCTCTCTCTCTCCCTCTCTCTCTCTCCCTCTCTCTCTCTCTCTCTCTCTCTCTCTCTCTCTCTCTCTCTCTCTCTCTCTCTCTCTCTCTCTCTCTCTCTCTCTCTCTCTCTCTCTCTCTCTCTCTCTCTCCTCCATGCTGAGTGTATGTCGTTCTACACGCCTCAGTTCCCTCTCTGTAAAGACCTGGTGTTTCTCAGCAGGAAGTCGTGCGCTCATCACTTCCTGCTCCTCACAAACCACTTCATTCACTTCCTGGTTGATGTCCTCGCCGTGGGACGCTATTTTTAGACACTCTTTGGAAACGGCATGTGGCCATGCCTGTGTGTGTGTGTGTGTGTGTGTGTGTGTGTGTGTGTGTGTGTGTGTGTGTGTGTGTGTTGTGTGTTGTTTGTGTGGTATGTTGTGTGTGTTGTGTGTGTGTGTGTGTGTGTGTGTGTGTGTGTGTGTGTGTGTTTTGTGGTGAGGAGAGAGAGGAGAGAGAGAGAGAGAGAGAGAGAGAGAGAGAGAGAGAGAGAGAGAGAGAGAGAGAGAGACAGAGACAGAGAGAGAGAGAGGGAGAGAGATAGCAACCTCTCTTTAACCTCTCTCTCTCTCTCACTCTCGTGCTACCATTGATCGCCCGGCCACTATTAACTCCTCCTCCCCTTCCACCTCCTCCTCCTCCTCCTCCTCCAGCTTCCCCTTCTCCTCCTTCTCCTCCTCCTCCTCCTCCTTTCCCTTCTCCTCCTTCTCCTCCTCCCCTACCCAAGCACGCCATCATCTCTGGGCTTCAACTTCTATTCACTATTTGTGGTCATCCACCGACCGCTAAAATTAAACGTTTTTGATTCCCCCAATTTGCATATTCTTGTCCTTCAAATATGCAAAAACACATGTGCAGCGGGGTGGAGGGGAGTGGGGGGGGTTGATATGATAATGGTATGGAAGTGGGACAGCAGCCCTAACCCCCCCCCCCCCCCCCCCCCGAGGGTGACAAGACACAGTCACATGTCTTTAAGGGACGTGTCATGTGATCGGTGGTGGAAGCCTCGACCTTCAGCCCGGGCTTGGCTCCCGGACACATCGCCGTGACGACAGAATCCTGTCTGGCAGTTGGACGACTCTCAAGGTTCGGGGTGAGAGGAGGGGAGGGGGGAGGGATTTTGTTGTTGTTGTTGTTGTTATTCAAAGCTTCTAGAGTTTATTTTTGTGTGTGTGCCCGGCTGTCTCTGCACTACGATGTCACCCGGTCGACGTGGCGCTACGAATACAGAGCTAGCGCTTTGTCGCTAACCGATAGCACAGAGTTGCTAACTGATAGCACGCTCCCGAACCACCCAAAAAAAAAAGGTACCGGGTTCGATTCCCCAATGTCCTCAAGTATGTTACTGTGGTGGAGGAGGAGGAGGAGGAGGAGGAGAAGAGAGAGAGAGAGAGATTTTAGTTGTAGAGTTCAGCCTCATTCTGGGAGTGACCGGTGAGGTCATGTGACCCACCGCTAGAGGAGGAGGAGGAGGAGGGTTGATGATGTCACAGCTGACGACATCATCGGGTTACTTTACTGACGTTTACCAATGGAAGAAAAGAACAAGATGGAGACAGAAAAGGGCGCACGAGAGAGAGCGAGAGAGAGAGCGAGCGAGTGTGCACTCACGTGAAAGGTGTACGAACGCATACTGAGGATTACATAAGGCTGTGTGTGTGTGTGCGTGTGTGAACCATGTGAGCTACAGATACAGAAAGACAAAATTAACTTGGGACACGCACACAAACACACGCACACACACACACACACACACACACACGCACACACACCAGTGTCCAGTCTGTCTTCCTCCAATTGTGCATCTCTCCATTTTTCATCCCTCGTTCAACTCAACCAAATAAATAAACTATCCTTCCATCACTCCCCGCCCCCCCTCCCCCTCCATCTTTGAATATTCGGAATGACAAATTAAAACTGTATTTCTGCGGTGTATGACATATGGACGTTTCCAGGATTACATTGGCACCGAAAACTAGTTTTAGAACGTAAGCCTCAAATATATTTCAGCCCTAAATATTTCAGACCTCATCTCAGGAGAATCGGGCCGTGTCCTATTAAACCATTAATTATATCACAAAATGATTCACTCCACTTCAGCTGAATGATGCAAAACACTGGAGTAGATTTCAATGTTATATCTTATGACCCCCTGCACACAGACCAGGAGGGGAGGGGGAGAGGGAGGGAGAGAGAGAGAGAGAGAGAGAGAGAGAGAGAGAGAGAGAGAGAGAGAGAGAGAGAGAGACACACACATGTGCACACTCACACACACACATATAGTCCAACTTCAACAACTCTTGCACAGGTTGTGTATTCATAATCTGTTTGTGTTTATTATATTGTTTCATTATTCATATTCACATGATAAGGATGAGGATGATGGTGATTAACATTATTGCTGTTTATTATTTTGTTTTTATTATTTTGTGTTTATTATTATTGGTATTATTATTATTATTAGTGTTATTATTATCTTTATCATAATCCCCCTAACCCTGGCCAGACTTCATCTGCTGATTAAATTCTGAGTTGTGCCGGTGTGTGTTTGTGTGTGTGCGTGAGTGTGAGTGTGTGTGTGTCTGGCTGGGATACCAGATTGTTGTGCTTGGTGTAATACCCACAAAGCACAACATTGCATTCCACACCTGGAGTATTTAAATAAAGTTTAGTTTTTTTCAACACATTGTACTTCCCTTTCCATCACCGTGACGACAGATCAGAAAATCAATCCATTGTATGTGGAAACAAGTAACAATAAACTACTCATTTTAGTGTTTGTTTTTGTACCAAAGTGGTCCTGATGTTAATCTTGAATGTTGAATGAGAGGAGAGAGGAAGTGAGGAGAGAGAGAGGAGAGAGAGGAGAGAGGGAGTGAGGAGAGAGGGAGAGAGGGAGAGAGGGTTCCCCCGACACACTCGTCTGGTGAGGGCTGAGGTTGCTCCCAAAGAAGCATGGTGTCAACCATGCAAGGTAACAACCAACACGTCAGGAGCAGTTAGGGTTAGGTGGTGTCTTGCTCAGGGACACCTCCACACTTAGCTAGGAGGCGGAGCCCGGGGATCAAACCAGCAACCTTCCTGTTGCCAGACAACCGCTCTTACCTCCTGAGCTACTGCCGCCCAATGTGACATGGGTTAGAGAGGAATATTAGAAACTGTAGAGAGGAATAAAACTCGGTGACCTAAATCTCTCAGACTCTAGCCTTGTGTATATTCCTCATTTCACGAGCTTCACTAAGGTAATGATGAGACATTTTAAAAGCTGTACAGCGCACAGTCAGAAAGTACATCTTCAATCGTATCAAAAGTGTTTTGAGTCCAGCCCCCGCTAAGAAGTATTTGGTCTGTTATGGCCCTCAACCTCGAGTGAGTTTGACACCCCTGGTCTAGAGGCTTGGGTGGTTGACTCCCATCCCGAAGGTTCCGGGTTCGATTCCCAGCGCCCACCCATCTACCTGCTGGCATCCTAGAGCAAGAGGCCCCCCTCTAAACCCTAACCCCTACCTATGCCTTATTGTATCTGAAGCCACTGGACCCGTCTGCTCAATAACTCAGTAGTATGCTTTGTGTATAAAAGTATCTCCAATGAAAAACAACCTTATTGCTATTTTTATGAAAACACTGGGGCTACGACAACCACATCGCCCTGAAGAAGCAACATTAGAATAAGACCCAGAACGCCCGGGCACGGCCCTGGAGCCAACCGACACTCTACACTTATAGAATATAAAACACTGTATTATCCTGAGAGCCCCCCCCCCTCCTCTCCCTCCTCCCGGAACGGGGCACAGAACCCAGAACCCAGAACCATGATTCTTCATCTGACCGCCCTCACTGCCGCCTTGATCCAATGCATCTGCCATTTAATCTAAACCGGCCAATCACAGCACTCCACTGTACCACGTACTGGAGAGATCAGGTCTGAAGTAATACCTGTCCCTCGCTCTCTCGCTCTCTCTCTCTCTCTCTCTCTCGCTCTCTGTCTCTCTGTTTCTCTCTCGCTCTGTCTGTCTCACTCTCTCTCTATCTCTGTCTATCTCGCACTCTCTCTTTTTCAGGGTATCTCTCTCTTTCTCTGGATCTCTCTGTCTGTCTTTTGTTTGTCTCTTCTCTCTTTCTCTCTCTCTCTCCCTCTCTCTCTCTCTCTCTCTCTCTCTCTCTTTTCTCTCTCTCTGTGCCACTCTCTCTCTACACACAAACGTACTGCCACTCTCCCCCTGCGCGTCTGTTCAATATTACAGTTCCAGTTACACTATAGTGTGTGTGTGTGTGTGTGTGGGGGGTGTGACTATGATCCGAACTGGTTTTTCTTGGCATGCCTTAAAAGGTCATTTACAAACACTTCTGGAGGGAATCCACTCTGAGCTTCAAAGTTTCAGTCCAGTTTCCTGTGTCTGGGAAATTCCTCCCGACAGAAACAGACACGGAGCACATAAACATCTGATCTGGGGAGGAGGTCGGATGTTGTCCCTTCCCTGGCACCGGAGGGAGAGATTCTGGAGTGGTTGTTCCAAGAATACCTCAATAGGACTTCCATGTGACTTGTTTCCAGTGGGAACTCTTTCAGCGTAGCACGTACTTGCATACACATCCCGACATGACGCGTCGACTCGAAACATAGACGAACGCAGGAAAAGGAAAGTGTGTTTCTGCGCTCTTTTAGAGCTCATGGTTGTAAAGCAAGTAAAACAGTTTTTCACCATTCCTTCGCATACCACGGTATATTCAAGCAAAAGAAACAACGGGAAAAAAGAAGAAAAAAGAAGCATGCTAATGCTAAGAACAGGTGCAAGAGCGCCCACAGAGACCGCTAGCAGATGTGTGCTAAATGCATGCTAAACTGCTACTGTAGAGCCTCGATCCATTCTGATCCCCAAAACCGTGGAGGTTTATCTTCTGTATTATTGTTGTTTTTACTTGTATTCTAATTTCTAATCGTCGTAGAGTATACATTTTAATTCCACGACTGCCCTGTACACTTTCAGCTGTCGCGCGAATAACAATAACACTTAGCGCTAACGCTCCGCTAACACGCACCGCCGCGCTCCCGTTACAAAACAAACAAATCAGCTACGACGGCGCTCAGGTGTGAGATGGTTGCACATTAGCGACTTCTAGAGTAGGCTATCCGTTACCCACAACGTGTGAGCGCACTTCCTCCACGTGAGAGGCGGCTGCATGTCAAGCAACAGCAATTAGCGACCGCCTGGCGTAAGCACATTTACACCAAGCTAGCGCTAGCCCAGCGGTCAGCGGGCCGTAGGTTATTTTCTGATGACTGCGCTCCACCACCCCGCGGAAGGACTGAGGCTATAGCCAGCGTCAGCTACTCACACACACACACATGTGCACGGAAATCTGTAATGGTGCTTTGTAGCATGGTTAGCTTTGTATATCTGCTAGCTGTGGCGCGCGACTAGCCGTGCACAAACCTAACTGTGTAGCATGTCTATCCTTGTAGGCCAGCTGTGTAGCATAACTAGCTGTGACGCGCTGCTAGCTCTGCGGCGTGGCTATCATTAAAGGACAGCTCGCATTTTAGCATGGCTAGACATGCGTAATGGGAGCCAGAGCTGAGGATTCCTTGCATTCTCAGGTCTTCTGGGCAGGCTAGCAGCGGCGGGGGGCTAAGGTTAGCGGCGGGCTAGGTATCACAGAGATGCCGTCTACTGCTCACATTACCTCACGGAGGACATGCTAGGGCTAGCCTAGCATGTACCGTATGTGGCACAGGGTGGGGGACACAGGCAGAGAGAGAGAGAGAGAGAGAGAGAGAGAGAGAGAGAGAGAGAGAGAGAGAGAGAGAGAGAGAGAGAGCGAGAGAGAGAGAGCGATACTTGTATTTCTTATGTGCTTTGGCAATGGTAAAACCAATGAAGCCGAAAGGTAGAGAGAGTACCGAGTACTGAGAGAGAGAGAGAGAGAGAGAGAGAGAGAGAGAGAGAGAGAGAGAGAGAGAGAGAGAGAGAGAGAGAGAGAAAGGGGGGGGATATTTGCCATCACACTTGCTGCTCATTAACTGTGTGTTCTTGATCGTTGTGTAATCCAGTCGTATAATTGTGAGGTGTTCTAACGACGGGGGTGATGTCATCCTGGCTGGAGACTGTCTCTGAGTCTCTCTCTGTCTCCATTGATGAAAACTATCTTTCCATAGTTTCATTAATAATATTGTCCAGTGGTGGAAAGTAACCAAGAGTACCAAGAGATTTACTCAAGTACTTTACCATCTGAGTATTCTAGTACTGAGTACTAGAATATTGTACTTTTTATACTCCACTGCATTTGTCTGACAGTTTTATTTACTAGTAACTTTGCAGGTTAAAATTAACAAAACTATATAAACAAAATATACAGAATAACCAATAAACACATGATGATTTTATTATATCAATATGTCCCCAGGGGTAAATGAACAAACTACCAGCAGTATGTAAAGTAATATGTCAAATATAAACAAATTAACATTAAGTTGAAGCGAAGAACACGTTAGGGCATCAATAAATATCATCCAATAATAGAAAAGTTATTTTTCAGAAATGGGCCATTCTGCATAACTTTTACTTTTGATAGCGGCCTACTTTAAGTATATGTTGATGCTAATACTTCTGTACTTTCACTGCAGTAACATTTTCCGTGCAGGTGACTTTTTGTACTTGTAGCACAGTATTTCTACAGTGTGGTCTTACTACTTGGACTTCAGAGTCCTTGTGGATGGTTCCTGGCGAGTCGTTTGCGGGGACTCGCATAGGGCCACGCATTCCTGGGCCCTGCGTCTGCTCAGGGGTCTGTCTGCCAGCCTGTTGTCCACACGCCATTTAAGGTGCTGGTGGCTCCTAGCGTTCGACTGTCCCTTCCAGGGATTAATAAAGTATATGTCTCTGTGTCCTTCTCAGTGTTTACCTCTCTTTATCAAAATGTATCTCTCCCTCTCTCCTTCTCTCTCTCTCTCCCTCTCTCTCTCTGTCTTCCCAAAGACTCCCTACTTGTGCATCTTACCTCGATCTATCCACCTCTATCTCACTCTCTCACTTTTCCTCTGTTATTACGTACGTGGGTGTAGGGGGTGTGTTGTGGTGAGAGGGAGAACAGAGAGAGATGGGTAGAGGTAGAGAGAGAGAGAGCAAGAGAGAGAGACAGAGAGGGAGATGCATTATAGTCTGGACCGGTGGATAAAGAGGGTGAGAGAGAACGATAGATGAGAGCGAAAGAGAGATGGAGAGGGAGAGAGGGAAAGAGAGAACGATAGAACAACCGATAGACGATGATGGGAGAGGAGAGAGGTGGGGAATACTGAGAGAGGTGGAGAGAGAGATGGAGAGACAGAGAGAGGTGGAGAGAGAGATGGAGAGACAGAGAGAGAGGGAGAGAGATGACGAAGAGACAGAGAGAGAGGGAGATTGAAAGAGAGAGGTAAGGAGAGAGAGAGAGGTGGAGAGAGAGATGAGAGAGAGAGATGAAGATACAGAGGGGGAGATTGAGAGAGAGGTGAAGAAAGAGATAGACAGATGAGGAGAGAGATGGAGAGAGATGGAGAGACAGAGAGAACGGAGAGAGAGAGATGGAGAGAGAGGGATGGAGAGACAGAGAGAGATGGAGAGAGAGAGAGGTGGAGAGAGAGGGATGGAGAGACAGAGAGAGATGGAGAGAAAGAGAGGTGGAGAGAGAGGGATGGAGAGACAGAGAGAGATGGAGAGAGAGAGAGGTGGAGAGAGGGATGGAGAGACAGAGAGATGGAGAGAGAGAGAGGTGGAGAGAGAGGGATGGAGAGACAGAGAGAGATGGAGAGATAGAGAGGTGGAGAGAGAGGGATGGAGAGACAGAGAGAGATGGAGAGAGAGGTGGAGAGAGAGGGATGGAGAGAGAGAGGTGGAGAGAGAGGGATGGAGAGACAGAGAGGGATGAGGACAGAGATGCAGAGAAAGGGATGGAGAGATAGAGAAAGTGGGAGACGGAGAGAGAGAAGGATGGAGAGGCAGCGAGAGCGGTGTGGGGTTGGTGGGGGGGAGGTAAGGGGGGATGAGAGGGCCAGCAGAGTGAACACGTAGGAATGGGAGGAGAGCTGGGGAACATGAGGGGGGAGAGAGAGAGAGCGAGAGAGAGAGAGAGAGAGAGAGAGAGAGGTGTGTGTGTTCTCCTCCGTGTAGCTGGGATTACATAAACTCCACGTGCTAAAAATAAAGACTGCAGCAGCACACACACCGGCAAGGTCTGCGCATGTGCACCGCTCTGTGTGTGTGTGTGTATTTGTGTGTGTGCGTGTGTGTGTGTGTGTGTGTGTGTGTGTATGTGTGTGTTTTGAGGAGATGTGCCTGAGCACCTGACTGTGTGTGAATGAGTGTGTATTGAGGCGTGTCTGTGTGTGCGTGCGTGTGTGTTTTTGTGTGTCTCCTCTTTTACACGCATGCCGTCACTTTATGATCTTAACCACACACACACACACACACACACACACACACACACACACAGACACACACAGACACACACACAGACACACACACACACACACACACACATATTTGCACACGCTAACCTCATGGCGGGCACGCATGCCATGCAGCAGGGAGACACACTCATGCGTGCACACGCACACGCAGAGCCGGCCCAGCCAGCCAGGAGCAGAATCTCTGCGGTTGCCATGGTGACACAGCCTCCTTCGGTGGAGTGACTTCCTGGAGGGAGAGAGCAGCGGTACCACGGCAACCATGTCATCCTCCCTGCCCTCTCCTCTCCTCTCCCCCCTTTCCTCTTCCCCCTCTCCTTCCTTTCCTCTTCTCTCTCCTCATCTCCTCCTCTGTCCTCTCATCCTCCCCCCTCTCCTATCCTCCATCTCCTGCTCTCCTATCTCCTCCTTTTCCCCCAACTTCTCTCCTCCTCTCCCCTCCCCCTCTCCTCTACCTCCTCCTCTCCCCTCCTCTCTCCTCTCTCCCCCTCCCCTACCCCCTCTCTCCTCCTCTCCTCCTCTCTCCTTTCCTCTCCTCCCCATCTCTCTGATGGTTAATTCATCATGATTTCATTGTGTGTGATCTCCCTGCTTCTTCAGAAGTCATCTCCCCCCCCTGGTGGGTGAGGGTGTGGCAGCAGGGGGTGGGTGGTGGTGGTTAGGGTGGTGGTTAGGGTGGGGGTGTGGAGACCTCCATCGCAGATGAAGGCGGCCGCACCGAGATCCACAACATTTTGTATATATTTTTAATAACAACAAACGTGAACATCAATATTTGATGTTGCCTCTATCAAATTAACTGAGGAGAAAAATGCGTATTGTATCGGAATAATACAACACTTAAGAAGGCATAGATGAGGAATGGAGAGAAGGAAGAGATTCATATTTTATTGATGTTTACGCTGAGCTGTGGGAACAAGCCACCACCATTACCTCCATCACCACCTCCACCACCACCACCACCACCAACACCACCACCACCTCCACCACCACCACCACTAATCCACCACTACTGGATACACTGGCACTGAATACACTGGTACTGAATACACTGGTACTGAATACACTGGTACTGGATACACTGGTACTGGATACACTGGTAGTGAATACACTGGTACTGAATACACTGGTACTGGATACACTGGTATTGAATACTCTGGTGCTGAATACACTGGTACTGGATACACTGGTAAGATGACCAGTTAGCGGTGGTGTGAAAGCCAGCGGTCAGGGTCAGGGGTCAGGGGTCAGGGCTCATGGGTCAGGGGTCATCGGTCAGGCGACCCAGACTGCACGGGTGTTCCCAGCACACCGGAGCCACTACCGCATGTTGACACGCATCAACATTAACATCGACATTAACATGAACATGAACATTAAGATTAACATTAAGATTAACATTAAGATTAACATTAAGATTAACATGCACTATTCACAGCACCGAGTTGTCCACACATCTGCAGTGTGTGTGTGTGTGTGTCTTCAGCTCACAATCCCATTATAACACAGTGTAACACATGTACACACACACACACACACACACAACACAGAACACACACAGACACACACACACGCAGAACACACACAGACACACACATAACACATCACATCCAGCAGCATATATAGTATGCTCATCTGCATAACTATAAATCCATGTATTCCCCTCACGGCCAGCGAGCAGACAGTGACGACGGCGACCCCTCGCTACTCATCAAGGATATCGGGTCCGACGCGTGACTCTCCCCGGGGGAGGGAGGAGGGGGGGGGGGGGGGGGGGGGGGGGGGGGGAGGCGGAGGGGGGGTGGGAGATCGACGGCCCACACATGAGTGACATGGACGGCATGACAGACAACACGTCCACATTTGGTTACGACCGCGAGTCCCTGGTAACCCAAGCTGTGCCCCTCCCTCGAAGCAGCAGGTGCAGCCTCGCATGCGCACGCACACACATGCGCGCACACACACACACACACACACACACACACACACACACACCACACACACCTGTGTGTGTGTGTGTGAACGACCCGGCCCGGGGCCACACGGCTATTGGGTTCTTTCTCGGGGTCCCGGGTTCTGCATACACGGGGTAACCTTAGCTGTGCGACCTCACAAACATCTTCCTCACCTCCCCCGTCCCTGTCGTCTCCTCTTCCCTGGGCACCAATAAAACGGCCCGCGTCGGCATCACGTGACGTGTCCTCGCCGCGTTATTGGCCGCCCCTGTAGCCCCCCTGGGGGAGCCCGGCTCCGGCCACCACAGAGCGAGAGGAGCTGAGCTGGCGTTTATGGGGTCACACCTCGACGCTAACGCAGCGCTCCGGGAACACACCCACCACCCAGCCCATCATCCACGGTGTCCGGGCACACGGGGTGAGGGGGGGTGGCACCAACGCACACCGCAAACATACAAATCATGTCAACATAGAAAATAGAATAAAGCAGATCCTAGCCGGATGACGTGTGTGTTCAAGTGAAAGTTAAAGGGGCCCTACTATTATGCCACCAGGTGAGCGTGATTAGCCGTTACAAAATTGTCACGTGACTAAAATTGTCATTGGGACGAAGTGACATCACAAGTGGGAGTGTCCACCTAGATGTACAGTATGCCGACTAGATCAGCCTCCCAGGCTACCCCCAGTGGACTGTACCAACTGGTAGACTGATCTAGTCAGCATACATCTAGGTGGACACTCCCCACTTGTGATGTCACTTCGTCACAATGACAATGTTAGTCACGTGACAATTTCGAAATGGCTATCCACCAACCCCAACTGCCATGGTAATTGCCATAGTCATCAGTTTCCGATGACAAGACACATGTGTGTGTGTTTGTGTGTTTACGTGTGCGGGACAGAAAACAAAGATTAATCGTGTCCACACCCAAATGCTATATTATTATTATTATTATTATTATTATTATTATTATTATTATTATCATGTTGTCTATAAATATTATCTAGAACACTAACTCTCATCATCAAGTGCAATATTCTTAATGTCATGTCCAATAATATATCACTTCAATTATGCCAAATTGTTTTCGCCGTCGGAATATCTTATCTTGCCTACATAATTGTATATTTTAACTGTACATTTGTAAATCCGTTTTTTTATCATTCTGTTGTTTTCCATATTGTTTTATTGTACTGTATCGCTATGTAACCTGGCACAAGAATTTCCTTCTATTCTATTCTATTCTATGTCATGAAACGTCGATAATAATATAAATAATAACGATCACATTGGAGAGCGATAAAACAGGGTTAGCGGATAAAAGTTTACCGTTAAGTATCCTGAGTTATGTAAAGTATTCCCACTAAGCTAGCTAGCTAGCAGCCACTCTGTGGCGATGTGTTTACGTGCGCCGCATTAGCAAGCACACAACCGAAACTCAATTAGCCTCTTCTTCTGCCACTTCCCTTGTCGTCTTTCATATAATTCATCATCTGCACTCGCATGCTATTAATCATAAGTAACGCATTCACTATCGGCCTACCAGCTCTCTTCTCTCTCATCTGCTCTCTCCGTCACACACACACACACAACACCTAACAACACACAACGGACAACACCACACACATGGACACACAACACCCCTTACACACACCGTTCACGGACACACACACAACCGCTCGTAAAAAACGTTAAGAATTCACCGTCGTGCTCCAGGAAGCGTAGGAACCTTGGTGTCGGTTCTGTAAGCGTCTACCCCCCCCCCCCTCCCCTCCTCTCCCTCATCCCCTCTCTCTCTCTCTCTCTCCTCTCTCTCTCTCTCTCTCTCTCTCTCTCTCTCTCTCTCTCTCACCGTGTCACTTTTGATATTCTGTCTCACGCTCTCTCTGTCAAACACTCATTAACTCTCTATTTCTCGCCATCTAGCTCGCTCTCTCTTTCTTCATCCACTCAAAACTTTCTTTCTCTCTCCCCTTAATGGTGGTTCTTTTGCTTCCGTCTCGAACAACACTCCACAGTCTCTCTCACACACACACACACACACACACACACCAACACACACACACACGTCACACCAGCCGCACACACACGTCACACCAGTGAGGCGCGCACTTTAGTTCACACGCATACATACGTCTCGCCCCTCGGATCCGCTTTAATCTGAGCGAGATGTGGGGGGGGGTGGTGGATGTGACGGGGGTGGATGTGAGGGGGGGTGGGTGTGGATGGGTGGTTCTGAGGCCGGCCCCAACATCAAACATGACCAGATGAAAAGATCGACGCCGACAATCGCCTTCATCTTCCCGCCAATTTACCTCGCCGACGGTCCTCCTCGCCGCCGCCGACACCACCGTCCACGGCAACGAGGAACACCGTCGTTCATTCATCATCACATGATCACAAGAATCCCTCCAAAAATCCCGCCGAGATTAAAACAGAATAAGAAGACCGACACCGTTGTTAACTTTGAAACGTTGACAGTAATTGGCTCAATTACCATGTATTTGAATAACGCGACAGCCAATCATGGACAGGGGAGAGATACGTATATTTGAGTTTATATACGTTCAATTATCGAAGAATTG
>PIJE02000164.1:166009-186276 GCA_002895965.2 Coryphaenoides rupestris
AGCTCACTGAAGTAAATCACCGACGAGGCCATTACAACATTGATATTCACATCAAAGTATTTTGGGGGAAAACTTTTAAGCGCCAATATAACTCCACAAAGTATCGCCCGGGGCATGCTGGTGTCGGTTCTGGTTCTGGTGTTCGATCGCTCAGCCAAAAAGGTTCTGGTTTCAAAGCCCTTTTTTTTTTTGCTTATCTTTTACATATTTTTTAGATATATTATCAGAATTTTTGAATTTTTTAGAATCTCGACATTATTACTTTCTGTGTCTGGTTCTGATTCTGGTTCTGATTCTGATCCTTAGCCCAACATGGTGGCAGGGCAAGGACAGAAATTAAGACGCAGATAAAAAGGGAAAGGGGAGCTGGTGAGGTGGAGGAGGAGGAGGAGGAGGAGGATGAAAGGGAGAGGCAGAGATGATGATGAAGGTCGGGATGGTGAAACCTCTCTCCATGGGAGAAAGATGCAGGAAAGGAGATAGGATAGGAAAGGAGAGGAGGGAGGCATTGTGGGAGATACGTATCCTTTCATTTCAAACACACCTATACAACAATGGAGATGTTGCAACGAGATTAGCCTGAGCCGCGAGGAGAGACGGAGAGGAAATTGTAGCTGGAGCTAAACAGATGAAATGTAAAGACGCGGCTAGCTACGTTCACCCTCCCCCTGCAACGAGCTCCATCGCAGGACACAGGAAGTAGGTTAACGCACAGCTGGCTAGCACAGCGGGTTATGTTGTGTTTTGCATGAACCAACCAACGCATACCTCCTACAGTTTGCCCCCCACCGAACACCAATTAATACCACGTTTTACTTCTACTATAATGGTTAGAATGTTGTTCGTCAGAAGAAATACGGGAGTCTCTGAACACCTAAGCCTGGTGCGGACTCTTTATTAACCTACAGCGCTATATAAATATACACGTTATATATATATATATATATACGGATGGATTATGTAACGTTCGTTTTACACAGGGTCACATTTCAGCGGCTGTATTAATAACCTCCCAACGGACGTGATTCCCGGCTAATCGCCCTCCGACTCATCCTCATCGTGTACGGAGTGTTTGGGCTTCGGCGAGTCGTTCCGGGGGTTCGCTCAATGAGACATAGCATTTTCCCAGATCTTCCCGGCCGGATTCGCTGCCATCGGAGACCGAGGAGAGCCGAGGGAAGGGAAGATGGCTTCCGGTCGCAGTGTGCGTTCAGCCCGGAGCGATCCAGTTTAATTTCAGGCGGTCGCCAATTAGCCAGTTAATTAGAGCGTCTGAATTGTCCGTAGGTGTTGATGGAGTTGTGTCCACGGTGACCCGGTGATGGACCTGAGCACCTAACCTAAGAGTAATCATCCAGGAAGTGATGTAATTAGCTCATCAGGAAATGGAAATTCGCTGGTTAGGTCAAATGGTCCCTGAAATGTCTTAATGCCAATAACCTCGACACTGGATCATCAGCATGCTAGCTAACCTTTGCATGCTAGGACCAGCTGCATTTCACACAGCTCCATCTCAGACTCCAAAGAGGCTAAAATGTTACCCGATTGTTTACACATATATCATATATCCAGGTACAAACTCTGACACAAACTCCTTACCTCCTTGCTGTTAACCTAGAAATTATGAGTGCTTGCTATTCAAGTCTTACTGTGCCGTCAGAGATATATTGTCTCACCGTTTCAGTTCTTTGTTTCACTCTCTTTTAGACAAATGTACTTATTGTAAATCGCTTTGGGTTTTGGAAGTGTCTGTGCTGAATTCCCTAAATGTAAATGTAAACACAGGTACCTCAAACACACATGCGTACACACAAAGTCAAACTAGCTTCTGAGTGTGGATTGGGTATACAGACACACACGTGTAGATACACACACAGACAAGCAGGTGTGACCTCTGACCCCCGGTGAAGTACGAGTCGGACAGGAAGCGGCGAGCACCTGCTCTCTCTCTCTCTCTCTCTCTCTCTCTCCCTCTCTCTCTCTCTCTCTCGTTTCCATGGTTCCCCTTAAGAGACCTCGTCGCTAGCTGCAGCCGCTACAAGCCTCCTAGCGTCATTAGCGGCACTAATCAGCAGCACTGCCTCCCGGCGCCATGGCGACGTCGCCGAGGGAGGCTCCGGCGGCTAACTGCTAACCGCTATCTGAGGCATCCCATCGAGGTGGAGACATCAATCGCCTGGCTCACAACCCGCCCGCGGTGCTCCGTCGTAATTAATCTCAGAATCCCCCCCCCCCCCCCACCCACCCCCCCAGCTGTGAACAAAAAAAATTATTCACACCAAGCACAGAAGCCACCGTCTGCATGACAAGCGTAATTGAGTCTTTGAAAAAGATTAAAATCTAACCTTTTCTTCAAACCCACGGCGCGGCTACAAGAAGACCCAGTTCCCGCTAAAATACAAGAAGCGCACACACACATACACACAGACACACACACACACACACACACGCACACACACACAGACACACACACAGCACTGCTACGTATAGCTGCAGTTCCCGCCAAAATACAAGAACCGCCATAAACACACACAAAATAACACTAAAATAACACTTAAAAACAATTATACAATTAAATGTTATTTAATTGTGCATTAAATAACATTAATTAATGCAGTAATACGTATTAGTATATAACATTAGCATATGAGTTTGTGTTTGGTGGAGTGGGTTAGGGGTTAACCCCATTAAACCCTATCAAATAATCTGTAAATGAATACCATCGTTAATATGAACACCATTAGCAGCCTAAATGATTACAATGTTAATTAGATGTTAGTTCATGCTTATCACTGCACTAACGAATGTTAATTAATGGTTAATTAAAGCACCCTGATTGTAGCGCATTACCAATTAACAATTGCATCTTGGTATAAACTGTGTGGGTGAGTGAGTTAGCAGAAGGATGAACAAGTGAAGATGTGAACTCTGTTTGACTGCTGACTTTAAGCCTATTATTGAGATTAATACCATGTTAGCACTGACCCTAAAGGAGAGAACAGATGACCAAACAAGGAGGCAAAGATAGAAGATATGTCTGAGAGGTTTATGTGTGTGTGTGCGTGTATGTGTGTGTGTGTGTGTGTGTGTGTTTGGAGGCACTAATGCATTCTGGTCATGTCCTTTTGCTGCGGCACTATGGAAAAACCGAGACCTGGTGTCTATTTTGGTCGAAATAATAATAATAAGCTAGCTCCTGGTAAGGAGCGATTTGGGGGAGGCCCTGCTGACCACCATGGGCCTGGGGGAGGGGGAAGGGAGCACGGCGCGCAGGGTAGGGACCCCCAGGGAGGGACCCTGGGGGTCTGGGGCTCTACTCCCGGCCAGAACGTTCTGAAGTTTTGGGGCCCAAAGTCCGAATTCCGCAACCCTGCAGTCTGAATGACATCTCAAAAAATCAGATCCTCTCCTATTTAGTGAATTGAGGACTGCGGACTTCAGACTTTGGACTTTGGACTTTGGACTTCGGGCCTTACACTCGTGGAGGAGGCGGGGGTTGGGGTTGCCAGGCAACAACACTCCCAACCAACAAACCAATCATCCACCACCACCGCCCGCCCTGCCTGCTGGCGAGGGGCGGAGCTGTCCCGTAAATCCCGCCTGGACGAGGTGTTGTTTGTTCCGTCGGGGGCGGCGACCCGTTTCCTGCTCGGGGCCGCAGACGGATGCGCGGCACTTAAACTCCATCTTAAAGTTGTTAGGCTTTACACACTGGAAATATGATCTCAGCTCAAATACACACACACACACACACACACACACGTACACACGCAGGACTCTGGCGGTCTGAATTGTGTTATAAATAAGCTTTAACTTAATTGCTTTCCCCCAAGTGAGAAGCCCAGGCGAGTTACAGCATATTTACTGCCTCTGCACCTATACGTGTGTGTGTGTGTGTGTGTGTGTGTGTGTGTGTGTGTGTGTGTGTGTGTGTGTGTGTGTGTGTGTGTGTGAAAGAGAGTGAGAGCGAGAGCGCGCGCGAGAGAGAGGGACAGATAGTGAGTGTGTGTGATATAGAGAGAGATTGAGATACGAGAGTGAGCGTGTGTGTTTCTGTGTTGCCATGGCGAAGATGAAGTTGGATGAGTGTGCGTGTGCGCATGTGTGCGTGTGTGTGTGTGTGTGTGTGTGTGTGTGTGTGTGCAACAGAAAGATAGACAGTGATAGGGAACCAGAGAGTGAGTGTGTAAGTGTGTGTGTGTTTTTTCTTTTTATATTAAATGATATATTATAATAATCAGTTTATATTCTAATAAAATAATAGTTTGCGAGACAGAGAGAGAGATGTGTGTGTGAGAGAGAGGGAGATAGAGAGAGAGTGTTTCTGTGTATTTTATTGTTGTCATGGCGAAGGTGAAGTAAGTTGAGGGTGTGTGTGTGTCTGTGTGTGTGAGAGGAGAGGAGAGGAGAGGAGAGGAGAGGAGAGAGAGAGAGAGAGAGAGAGAGAGAGAGAGAGATAGAGTGATAGAGGGACAGTCTGTTTATGACAGAGCGAGACAGAGAGAGAGTCTGTGTTTGTGTGTTGTCATGGGGAAGGTGAAATCAGAGAGCTTGTGTGCAAACTTGTGTGTGTGTATGTGTGTGTGTGTGTGTGTGTGTGTGTGTGTGTGCGTGTGTGTACGTGTGTGTGTGTGCATGTGTGTGGGTGCGTGAGCTAGGGATGCATGGATTGAATCATTGGTCCGTGTGACCCGAATATAACCGCGGCAGTCTTCCCTTTTGTGTTTTTATAATGGCTGGGTGATTTGCGAGCGACTTCGTTAAAAATTCATCCTCTGATTAAATAAGTTGAGAGCTTGAAATGATGGTTGTCCGCAAATGTCCTTCATGTGACGCAAAGTAAATAACAACAAAGCAATTGTAGCTTTCAGCACCACCATTTTATAATAGCGTGTTTAGGGTGTGATTTTCATCCGTTTACAAGCGACGGTTCGAGTAGCGATCGGTTGCAGTTACAGAAATATTCTCCAGTCTGCTCTTTGGCAACACCTAACCCTAACACCTATGGTAAAAATTGTAGTTGCATCCAAAAAGTGTTGCATACGTGATGTCAGTCCGCTGGCAGTTGTTTAATGGCGGATACTCCGTTTGCTCGAGCAGAGGCCGAAACAACAGTACGTCACTTCCGCTTATGCTCTCGGGCGGACATCTATGGGACCGATCACTGCTGGGTGATGGGAAATGCATCACTGACTGTGCGACGCGTTTTAAATATTAGCGACTCGCCACCCGGTCCGTAATATCACAAAATACTGCAAATGCAACTTAAAGGCTTTCATCATCAGTGGACCATAGGCTCAGTCACCATTGCGTTAACTCGTTCGGCGATAGATAGTGACTTTACAGACATTTATTTAGAGGAACATTTTGAGATTAACACTTTAAAGCAGGGGTGCGGTGTGGCTAACGTATACGGAAGAGACTTCAAGATATGCAATAATATGCTGTAGTCTGAGAGCGGTGACAGGTAGACCCACTGGATCTATTCCCGGACGTTCGGAATACTGTCGACGAGGGGAGAAACCCGATTGGTCAGCAGGCGGAAGACGCAATCTGTCCGTCAGGATGACGGACAGATCGAGCGGAGGAGGGTCTCAGCATCACCCCATTAGGATGCCGTGGTCGCTGCGTACGGAACAGATACTAACCCCTGAGGAGTGATGGACAGCCGTCGGTGCTAAAAACCCGGGGAACCCAAATGCAGGGCTAACGCTAGTGCCTTGCTCAAGGGCCAGGGCAGGAGAATTCATCTGACACGTTTGTCTTAAACGGGGAGAATGTAGAGGACCCTCCAAAAGAACCGAAAAATTAAACATAGCTAAAACTGCTAGCTAAAACGGTTTCGCTAGCTACTGATAGTTGCAACATTTTGGCTAGTTGGCGACAGTTAAAAACCGTGTCCAATAACACCTCAAAACTATCTGTGTCCATCTACACGATGTTGGACAAGAATGTTGGTTTAGTTCCGCTTTAGTTCGCATGTTGACAATTCATCTTAGCTGTGCATCTAATAAATGCAAATCCATATCACACGTCACAGCATGACATTGACCCGTGCTGCCGGCGATGGAACGCGTACGCCTAGCACGCCCTACACAACAACAACTGAACGATAAAATATAGATCCACGACAGCGCAGTCAATCTCGTCGAGGCACTGTGATTGGTTGCGGTTCCCGCCGAATCCTTCTACCTATACGCTTTGGTTTACATCGGATAACGCGGCTATAAATAACGGCGCACCTGATGGTGTTTACGGGAATCTGGAGGCAGGTTTATGCGCGACGTGTGGGGATGGGGGAGGAGCAGGAGGAGGGGGAGGGGTCATGTTCGAACAAGCGTGACCGCCATCCGAGTTGCACTCGGTGATTCCGGTGCGTCGGTCGCCGCTGCGCCAACACTCCCCGCCACACGTTTGTTTTACGAATCCAGAAGCCGCTAGCTAAACATTAGCGTCTCGGGGGGATGGCGGCGTCCCTGCCAAGCAGCTGTGTTGTCTTTCTCCTCCTCCGACAACAGAATCACAAACAAACCACAAGAAAAAATAACATTTTCCTGTTTGAAATCCTCCCCGCTAACACCGTCGTCGCTACTTAACTTACAACGATCTACTTCATTCGGAACACGATGGCCTTTTGTTCGGAAATGTGTCAGAGGTAGCGTAATGTATTCGAAAATACCCCAAATGGCAGGTGAGTAAGATTTAGAATACTGATTTATGAACCGAGTATATCTGGTGAGATTGTTGCAATATTTCTGGGGTTTTTTTGCAACAAATGCCCCCCTTGGTAAAATTATAAATGAATAATGATAGCCATCGGAAACCTAGCTAAGCATTTAGCTACCTAAATAATAATTTAAAAAAAAGCTAAATTAGCGAGCTAAATTTAAAGAGCTAGATCAGAGGTTGATTTAGCTAGCTAGATCAAACTGTGTTCGATGTCGACGTGTCACTCATTGTCTCGAAGCTATTTCTACGCGCTAATGTTAGCTAACAAGCGCTAAATGTGCTCTGATTAGACTGAAATGGTACGTACCATTAAAGTCAGGGAATGTGGAATGTTCCTGTACATGCTGTGTTTCCTGTGTGTATTTGTGTGTGTTGATGTTGTCTGCATTTGGTGTGTTTGGTCAGTTGTGTGTGTGTGTGTGTGTGTGTGTGTGTGCGCGTTTGGCCAGCTGTATGTGTGTATGTATGTGTGTGTGTGTGTGTGTGTGCGTTTGGCCAGCTGTGTGTGTGTATGTGTGTGTGTGTGTCAACCACAAGGCCTGTCATTCTACAGTCTCGACCAAACCAGAGGGGTTTTTCTCATGCTTCTCCTTCCTCCATTCACAACATCCTCATCATCCGTGAGTCTCATATCTTTCTTCTTCATGTAAATGGTAAATGGATTGCATTTACACAGCACTCTTATCCAAAGTGCTTTACAGTATTGCCTCACATTCACCCATTCACACACCGACGGCGGTGTCAATCATGCAAGGTGTCAACCAACACGTCAGGAGCAGTTAGGGTTAGGTGGTGTCTTGCTCAGGGACATCTCCACACTTAGCTAGGAGGGGGAGGAGCCCGGGGATCGAACCAGCAACCTTCCGGTCGCCAGACAACCGCTCTTACCTCCTGAGCTACTGGCATTCATGTCCATTAGGCTGCACCTCCTCCTCCTCCTCCACCTCCACCCAAAGAACCCATCCATCCATCCTCTGTAGTATCGGGGAGTTTTTATTGCCTGACCAGAAGTAGAGCGTTGAAGCCCTGAGCCCCTGACACCCAGACCACCGCGCCTAACGGTAGCCCGGGAGCCCACACTCTGCCCGGTAACAACAACACACCCAGAAGTGTGTCAGAGGAGGTCGAGAGGCGAGAGAGAGAGAGAGAGAGAGAGAGAGAGAGAGAGAGAGAGAGAGAGAGAGCGAGAGAGAGAAAAAAAATAAGGAGGAGAATGCAGGAGCAAAGGAGCAGAGGCATAATGTGGCCCTAATTGTCTTAAAGGATACCCCGAGGCCCCCCCCCCCCCCCTCCCCTCCTCTCCCCCACCTCCCCCACCACCTCCCAACACACACACACACACACACACGCACACGTGCTGCCCTCCATCACCAGAGTCAGATCTCCATCGCTCATTCACTCAGTGCAATTAAGGCTAAATTAGTAGCATGAAGAGGCAAGCTGGCCACCAGCGTTGCCAAACAGGGAATCCTCCTCGCCTCCCTCCGGTCCGGTCGCTCCCCCGCCTCCCCCCCATTACACACACACACACACACACACACACACACACACACACACACACACACACACACACACACACACACACACACACACACACACACACACACACACACACACACACACACACACACACACACACACAAACTCCCACAGCAGATCAGATGAGAGTGAACGCAGCTCTCTTCCGCTGCTGGGGAAATTTACATTCATGTCAGCCGGTGAAATGATGGAGCCGCATAAATCTGACGGTCTCCCCAAAACACCCCTCCCCCCCCCCCCCCCCCCCCGCGCATTGTTGCCGGGGAGGAGGGGGGTGTAATTATGCCGTCGGTGAACACTCCTACAGCACGACGTAGGTTCACACTTCCTGTCGTCTCTCCTCACATTCTAAAAGGAGCCGCTTGTCGAGCGTCCTCTTCTTCCTCCCAGAATGCCCCTGGATGAAGATGACATGTGCTCCTCCTCCTCCTCTCTTCCCCCCTCTCCACCTCCTCTTTCTCCACCTCCTCCTCCTCCTCCGCCTCCTTCCCTCTCCTCCCCTCCTTCTCCACCTCCTCTCCCTCCTCCACCTCCTCTCTCCCCCCCTCCTCATCCTCCTCCTCCTCCTCTGTGTTTCCAGTGGATGCTCTGAGAGAGAGAGAGAGAGAGAGAGAGAGAGAGAGAGAGAGAGAGAGAGAGATATAGAGGGAGGTGCGTTCGTGGCCCCCCGGGTTACGGATGTCTCCGTGGGATTATCTGGAGGGCCACAGACGCCGTGACAGAGGCACCGAGGGCCCCGCTGAGTCACCACGACAACACAGACTCACGCTAACTCGACGGTGAATGGAGCAGTGAGCAGCTTTCATGTCGTATGGGTGACTGTTTATTCAGAGTAGTGTATGCTCTGTATGAATAGGCTGGGTATATATATATATACTGTATTGTATTATATTATATAAGATGCACTATGCATACACATTGATATACACAGCCATGGGCTATTGTGCATATTAGATCTGTCACGTAGCTCATCATCACTATCACACTAGCCTAAACTAACTAGCCTAGCCTCACTAGCCTACTAGCCTGAACTAGACTACGAGCCTAAACTAACAAGCTGAGCATCACTAGCCCACCAGTTTAGGCTTACGAGCCTACAATCATATGCCTCATTAGCCTAGTAGCCTAGACTCAGTACCAACCAGCGTAGCCTAACTATCCTACTATCCTAGCCTTACCAGCCTAGCCTCACTAGCCTACTATCCCAGCCTCAGTAGCCTACTATCCTAGCCTTACGAGCCTACTATCCAAGCCTCAGTAGCCTACTATCCCAGCCTCGCTAGCCTACTATCCTAGCATTACGAGCCTACTATCCCAGCCTCGCTAGCCTACTATCCCAGCCTCAGTAGCCTACTATCCCAGCCTCAGTAGCCTACTATCCCAGCCTCAGTAGCCTACTATCCCAGCCTCGCTAGCCTACTTGCTCGCCTACTATACTCGCATCACTTGCCTACTATCCTAGCCTCGCAAGCTTAGCCAAGAGATTCTTCCCTTGGATAATCCAATCGTGACCCCTCCACCTCCACCTCCACCTCCCCCTCCCCCTCCCCGAATGAGGAGTCACTTCTAATGGCAGAGTTTACATGACAGCTCCTTCAAGGAGGGCCGTCGCATCTTAGATCTTAATGAGAGAGGCTCTGAACGGCACCGCTCTCACCTTTGACCCCTGTGATTGATCTCACTTCCTGGATCTGACAGGTAATCTATAGCCCCCCCCCCCCTCCCCCCCTCCTTTGATAAGAGGACACACCTGTGTCTGATTTAATTAAGCCATCTGAGGGCCGAGGGGTGAAACGAATTCCCTCCTTCATAGCTGCCTACGCTTCCACACACCTTCATATTCATTCATTCATTCATTCATTCAGTCATGTCACCATCGCACCAATTATCACTGCATGTAGGTTCAAACTAAGAATGTTATTCATGATTAATAATAATACCATTGTAAAGCCACACAAATTATGGACACCCAGTGATCGCAATCATCAGTGTCACATCATCTCCATCTTGTCTTTTTGCCATTTTTCCCCCACCTAAAATGTGCATCAATTCACAACTAATCCAACAGTTCTGAGATAAATAGAACAATCTGGAGAAAAAAAACAACAGAGTAACTCTGCTGCTATGCTCTCTCCAAGCTAGCTAGCTGAGCTGTGTTTTCAGGTGCCTGCATCTCCTGGGGCCAGAAATAGACCTGGGAGCTGAGTCCATGGAGTGGTGGTGGCGGTGGTGGTAGCGGTGTTTACAGGAAACGGTGTGAAGTAATAATTATTTGAACACATCGTCCAATTCTCCCCCTCCACTCCACTCCACCCGCTGCTCTCCCTGTAAGGAGGGGGGGGGTTCACACCTCCTAACCCAGAACCCAACTCACGGCAGCACCAGTAGATCGATGCACCCGGCCCAGCCCTCTCTCCGATCCCTTGCAGCGCGCAGCACTCCCACTCCTCCCCCATCCCCTCCCCCACCCCCTACCTCGGCTCCGAGGGCCCCTCACAGACTCCACTGACGCAGACCCATAGAAGAGCCCCCGGGACCTGCACACAGACCCCAGGAGGGGCCCGGATGATCACGTGATAACGCCCACCCCTCTCTGATGTGACGTGGGCACCCACCTTACATGCACCACCCCCTCCCCCCACCCCTCACCCCACCCCCCACCCCCCACAGGGAAGAATTTGTGTTGTGTTCCCCCTCGTCGGTGGAGGTGAGCGTGGAAGTCGAGGCACGTCATTGCCATTTCTCGGCCGGCGGGCTGGATGTGTGCGGGGAGGTGCTGTGAAGTTTCCACAGATCCACGTTTCCCACGTTTCCCCTGGAGGTGTTATGTGGCTCTTCCACGCCTTCCACCCCACTCCCCACTCCCCACTCCCCACTCCCCACCCCCGCCGCATATGGCAGGGTGGAAATGGTGTGAAATGTTTGTGCAAAAGTCTCATCACCAAAATAATGTGGACCTTGATCTTCCCTTGAGAGAAGAAATCGACGCCTAGTCTCCCAGAGCGATTTTGTATGTTTGTTCTTGATGGACTTGACACACCCAACGCTTGCGGTGCGGGGTTACTCTTCCATCTGTGAATCACTATCTAAATAGATGTACAAGCGTCAAAGAACAGTTATCCATGTTGTGGTGGCAGCGTATGCTACGAACAAAATCAAGTAAAACCTAAATGTCAGGAACGCAGAGCGGAACCGAGTTGTGCCAAAATGCAGCGGGAATTAAGGCACCAGGCGTAGGGCTTTGTTGCCACCGTTCTGTGACAAATCCTGAATTCCAGTCCTGGTGTTAGCAACACAACGTTGCTATCAAAGTGCTCTCAGTCTCCTCACACAGGGTAACATGGCGGATACAAAACAATTCAACAATTCAACAATTCCAGCGGTGAGATGAAATCCAGTTTGACCCCATAAGAAATGGGATCTTACGAAGCAGAGGGGAAACAGCTTGCAAATATGTGACCGATCGGTGCCCTTACACAATGATTCAAGGAGGCCACAGCTGAACACGAGTCATTGTTCAAGACCCAAACTAACACAGAGTCAAGGTCGTAGGTGGGCATTTGTCACAACATGTAACCTTTCGGTTGAGTGTGATGATGTTGCAGTAAAGTAATTAAATGGAATACATGGATCAATACAGCGTCACCAAGTACAAACAAAGGCAAAATGTCCCGATATATTCGGAGCAAGAAACTCTGGCTAGCAAGAAATACTCCTTCGATCGAACAGCCCATGAGGCAGAGGGCAGATAAAAATAAAAATGGGTTCTCTTACCAGGTCTCGTCGTTCTTGAACTCAAGTTCCCCGTAGGTGTCCTCGAAGTCCTCCCCTCCTCCCTTGGCGAGCCCCTCCACGGTGCGGTACGGCACAATCACCGTGCCCCTCGCGCCCGAAGTCCTCAGCACCTTCACCTCCATGACGCCGATGCTCTCGCTCACGTGCACCGAGCCGCTCTCGAAGGTGAAGATGCCAGAGTGGTCGTCATCCAGGATGGTGACCGTGGCCACCGCGGGGAATCCCAGCATGGCCATGGGGTACTGCAGGCTGTTGGGGGACAAGACCTCGTCCTCGGTCTCCAGCACGCGCAGGTTGCTGAGGCGCACGAAAAAGTGCTCGTCCTCCTCGAAGATGTCGTCGTCGATGATCCCGACGCTGATCTCCTTGATCACCTCGCCCGGTTTGAAGACCACCGTACCCTCGCTGAACTCGTAGTCTGCCCCGGCGTTGGCTGAGCCGTCCTCCGTTTTGTAATCCACATAGATGGTTTTGTCGACGTCGCCGCCTTTCCTGGTGATCGTCAGCAGGGCAGCGCCACAGTTCTCCAGACACTGGTAGACCGCAGGCTCGAAGGCGATTCGAGACACGTACTCCTCTGGCTCTTCCACGTGCACTTCCTGCACACTGATGCTCCTCTTGGCTTGCTCGGCCACATGTTTCTTCAGGATATTGCCGGCGCCGGTCATCATGCGCGTGGCCTGGATTCGGTAGAAGGCCCGGCTCTTCTGCTGGTGCGAGAGGGCATAGTAGTTGGCCATCTCCACCAGCTGGTCCATCTCCTTCTCCGGGTACTTCTGTTTCAGGTCCTTCAGGATGCGGATCATGTCGCGCCGGGACTCGTCCACCTCTTTGCCCTCGATCAGTCCGATGAGGTTGCTGCTGGCGCTTCCGTCCGCGAAATGCGAGTTGACCATCTTGCCGTCCATCTCGATGCCCTTGGAGCGATCCGTCTCCGTCTCGATGATGACGCCCCTGTGTTTGTCGGTGCGGTACTTCTTGTGCATGAACTTGTAGAACAGCAGCCGCCGGTCGGCCACCCAGGCCAGCATGACGCATATGGGGAAGAAGGCCAGCGTGAGCAGGCCTTCCCAGATCTGCACCACGTTGGGCGAGAACACGGCGAGGATCATGTAGAGCCAGATGTAGGCGAAGACGCTCCAGCCGGCCGTGACGAAGAACACGCGCAGGTGCTTGACCTTGCGCACCTCGCCCTCGGGGATGACGGACACGCAGAGGCCGATGATGACGAACATGTTGAAGGCGGCGCTGCCAACAATAGTGGAGGGCCCCAGCTCACCGGCGTTATAATCGTGTCCACAGACCTCAATCACCAGAGCAGGATCTCAGGGGCCGACGAGCCCAAGGCCATCAACGTGAGGTTTGACACCGTCTCGTTCCACACGCGAATGGTGGTGGTGGTGGTCTCCCCGTTGGGCCTCTTGATGACGATCTCCTTCTCCTGGGAGGTGATGACCTCAATGGCCGACATGAAGCGGTCGGCGATGATGGACACTCCCAGGAACATGTAGATCATGGCCACAAAGTACACGATGACCCGGGCGATCTTGTCCCCCATGGAGGGGTCCTCGGGGTACCAGATGGGCAGGATGATGCCCTGGCGGCACTTGTAGTTCCCGTGACAGGTGGCATTGCCGCTGGAGGGTAGCGAGGGGATTGATGTGGTCTGGGACTCGGCGCAGACCACGGCGACAGAGGCGGAGACCAACCCCAACCAGAGGGTGGTGGATGAACCCAGCTTTACCGACCTTGAGCCCTCCATGCACCCTCCTTCGTGTCAAGGGTCCTGACCACACCTAGGGCTCCCTCTGGGATCCAGCACTGGGCTGTGGGTCTTCTCCACACGCCACCTGAATGTCAACAGAGACAACAGTGATAATAAAGATGAGTCAGGCTGCATTTACCGATCCAACAATCCAAATATAACAAAAATTGTATTCCACACTTTGAAACTTGTATACAGATGAAGAAGAATCAGATGTATTGCCTTAGTTTTTGCAAACAAAGAATGTGCTTTTGTGAAGTTGGCGCAAAACATTGAATATTAAACAAACAAACAACAGAAAGAAATAAGATTATTATTAAATCTCTTCTAAAAAAATTCCTAATTGTAGAATGGAATCATCTTAAAATGAATGTGCATAAATATTTTTTGGAATATCCATAACAAGTCCACTGGTCCCTGAGCATGGCATTAACACGCTGCCAGGGTTGGGTGTTAAATTCCCACTGGGACCACCCATGCAAAGAATGTATTGAATGTATTAAAAAGTGTCCACCAAACGGCCAACACTGGGCAACTTAGTCTTTCTCAACGTAGCGTATGTAGCGTACTCTGTAGTATGATGGAATATGGATTACAATTATTTACACAGTGGCGCAATAATAATTACTCAAATAACATAACGCAATAACTCTGTGGGCCCGCGGCTGTTATATTGTTTGAAGTAACAGCTGCCTTATCAAACAGCCATGTGAAGCCATGCACACCATGTCTGCAGAGATGGGAGAACCGTCCTGAATTCATATGAGCGCATGAAGTATTCAAATGACTCCGCCATTACACGGGCCTTCAATGGGCTTCTGCGATCCTACATCACACGCGAGCCTCGTCCGTGAGAGCCTTTGTGTTATATATGTGCAGTGGGGTGGAAAATACTCTTCCTCAGATAAACATGCCATATTCAGGCCTGTTCCCCGCTCTGCTAACACTGGAGATAACATTATGGGGGGGTTTTTTGCCTAAAATAAACCAATGCTTGTGGAGTCATTTCCAAGCATGTCTATTTTGAGTTCAAATATGGGCTCCATGCCCAAAAAAGGGGAGGCTGAAACTATGGGGTGATTGTCTGAAATCTCCGGGGGTAAGACTCTCTCAGCTCTGAAGTGAACAGCTCGCTCAGCAGCCCTGCCAGGTTACCAAACTAAGCACTGTCCAAAATGTCGCAGTGGCAAAAAAAAAAAGACAACGAAATGAAAAAAAAGAGCAAGAACAGGAGGCAAGAGAAAGAAGAGAAGAGAGAGAGAGAGAGAGGAGACGAGAGAAGGAGGCGGGAACTCAAACAAAGGACTCTGACGCCTCTTCCAAATCAACCATAAACCTCAGCATCACCATTCCACCGCGAGGAACAAGCGCGATGAGAGCGATATTGAGGGGGGCTAACAACACGGCGGCCGTTCTGGGAAGTGATCAAAGCCGTTTTAGGTTGCAAGGCATCTTTCTACGCACCAACTTGGCGCTCCCCATACCACCATCCAAAATTGGGTGGTGGCCACTCTCTTGGGCAATTGGGCCTGATCCATCTTGGTCCATCTTGTGTTCTGCAACACTAGCTTCAGGATAAATAAGGGCCCAGTGCCTACCAGCTATCACATACTACACATGGATGTACGTATTATTATGTAATTGACGGACCATCTATGGGGCCTTTTATGTTGAAGGGGGGGCGCAGGGGGGGGTTAGGGGGGGGTGGATAGTGGCGCTTCTTGTGATTAATGAATCAGCGGCCCCCGAGGTTGAATGGGGGCTCCTATGTGGCCTCTGTACTGAACACACGAGTCTGTTACGGTTCAATTAAAATTATCTCCCCGGGACGTACACTTTTTCAGGCCACTTAATCATTCTGCTCAGAAGCCACCCGAGGCCCCGCAAACTTCATTACATTCTTCTGTGATTCCATTAACCTTTGTTGGGCTAATTGTAGATCAACGTACATGCAGCCTTAGTTAGTTACATAGAAGGTGTGTTTCTCGTGTTCCCACGGCCGTTTGGCGGGGTGACCTTTGGGGCCCATCGCACCAAAACGCCTGCGAGGTTTTCCCGCCTCGGGGTGTTCATCGTACAGCAGGAAGCATCTGTCCAATAAATGAAATAGCCTGAGCCGAACTATGTTGTTTATGTTGTTGTTGACACTGCACTCCTCCGTTTAGCCACCACCTAACAGAATGTCATCCCCCATCTGCATTCACATTGACATGTATTTCAATCATCATTGGGATGCATTTACAAGTGATTTTCTGATTTTCTGATCATATTTTGGGGTATTCTGCACAGACCATCAGCTAGCTCGTTTGAAACTGCCAACGTTGGGCCTTTAGACTGAGAAAGAAAACATGGATAGCTATTTAAAGACATGTTTGTGGCAACCACACACACTTAACACAACACCATTTTAGCAGACACTTTAAAAAGTGTCAAAGTGATGTTTTTTTTTAGATACAGGCCATGAATGAGCAGGTAGTGATTACGTTTAAGACGCTTAAATGTAGCCTAGGTCTAGACTGTGGAAACGGGGAGTGAACCCACCACATTTCCACTGGGAGTCACCACCAGCCTGCCTGGAAACATAGTCCAGGCAGGCGATTGCCAGACCATGTCGTGATTGGTCGAAATACGTTGGATCCGGTTATGGATTTGGTTGTTCAAACTTTGGCTGCCTAAAGTGGCGCAAATTGCGCAAGTCCCTCATCCGTCTTGAGAGACCTCCACACACACCTCATCCCAACAGACCCCCGGGTGGAGCATAGCATCGCCATGGTTGCTCAGCGACCTGCTCCAGCCCCTGAGGTACCAAACCACCTTGTTGTGAAATTAAATGTAGCCTTCCCAAGAATGAAGAAATAATATGCATGCACTTTGATTTTCATACCAAACAGAGGACCTTTTTGGTCAACCACACTCATACTTACCCAAACATGCAATTATTATTTTCTATTGATTCACATGAATAAATACATTTCCCAGTCGGCATTGCCGAGGGTCGCTGTTGATGGGCAGTTGTATCGAATTATTCGGTGAATTACCATCAAAGACAACGGGAAATGTCATAAAAAGCAAATCTTGTTTCCGTCATGTCATATTATAGATATAAAGGCGAGACAGAACCAAGTAATGTGATTGGCCACGGACAGCCGAGGTCCCTACTGCCTGTTGGTTACAGTAGACCACCAACTGTTTTATTATTGGTCGAAATGCCTTCACACCCGAACTTGATGACAGAATCTTTTTCGTGTTTTGTTTTTTTTGACACAAACTTTGGGTTCAATTCATTCAATTTTAAGAAAATGATATTAAAGGAATGGGTTAACTAGGTTTAAACGAGGTATCATTTTAATTGAATTTAGGCTACTTTCTTTAAACTTGGGAAAGAGTGGATGATATAGCTAACACTAGGTAGCTAACAGATCGCTATCTGCTTGTGGCAAGATAGCTAACGCTAGATAGCTACACCAATAGCTATGCCTTAGCTTCTTATTGCGGTGCGGTAAGATAGCCAACACCAGATAGCCACACCTGTACAATCTGATAGCGGTAAGATAGCCAACGCCAGATAGCTACGCCTATTGAATCTGATTGCGGCGGCTAATGCTGACAGCTAACCCTGGCAGCAAGATGGGGGAACATGGATCACAATTTAACGCAGTGTACAGCAGCACTATACAACGAGAGATTCCCAGGCATTAGTCTAAATAATGGATTCAAAAATAATGGATTTTAAGACCCATTGCAAATTCAGAACTTTCATTTGAGACAAAAATAAATCATATTACTCACGCACACACACACACACACACACACACACACACACACACACACACACACACACACACACACACACACACACACACACACACACACACACACACACACACACACACACACACACATACACACACACACTTCATCAGTTGAATAATGCTGACACTCTTTCCCCCTTCTTTCTCGTCATTCCCCCTCCCTCCCTCCCTCTCCCTCTCCTTCTCTTCCTCTCTCTTCCTCTTATGCTCTCTCTCAATCCCTCTCTTCTCCTCAGTCCAGTCTCCCCCCTCTCTCTCTCTCTTCCTCCTCCTCACTCTCTCCTTCTCTCCTCCTCACTCTCTCCATCTCACTCTCTCCCTCTCTCCTACTCACTTTCTCAGCCTCTCTTCCTCCTCACTCACCCCCTCCCTCTCCCTCTCCTCTCTCACTTCCTTTCTCCCTCTTTCTACATCTCACTCTCTCCCTCTCTCCTCCTCACTCTCTCCAGCTCTCCTCCTCACTCCCCCCCTCTCTCTCCCTCTTCTCTCTCACTTCCTTTCTCCCCCTTTCTCCTCCTCACTCTCTCCCTCTCTCCTCACTCTCTCCTCCTCCCTCTCCCTCTCTTTCTCTCTCTCTCATTTCAGGGGGGAGAGCGAGGGAGAATGAGGAGAGACTGCAGCGAGATGGAAGCAGGGAGGGAGGGAGGACTCGCTAATTACTATCAAGGTTGTAGAGGAGGAGGCTGAGTTTCTATTAACGACCTTAATTAATCACAAGTTGATTATCATTAGGCGCGGACAGGACGTATGTTTTAAGAGTTGCCTTTGCTAATAAAAAGACAAACTTGCCCTCATCTCACGCAACGATATTAAATTAAGCAGGAAACCGATGACATGGAATCCACGGAATCCGCCGCGGATTGCAGGAGCTAATCGATCACCAGGTTTTCCTGATCTTTAGAAGGTCTTACGAGCATTAAGGTACGCTGATCAATAAAACTTGGTGTTCGATAAATCAATCGCGTGACACTATACGTGCCTCATATACTGAGCAACGTGTGCAATAGCGATGACCGGCCTCCACTACGATATTCAAATGCGTGCCGTGGTTTGAGCTGGGAAAATGTGTTGATTCATCGGAGTGCATTAGTCGATCAACACAGAATTATTAGATCATAATTAATCATTGATCAGAAACGAGAAAAAACGTTGCAGAGAGTTGCATCTCTCCATTTCACTCCATTATATCAGGGTATGTTCATTGGCTGCTTGGCAGACAATGTTGGTTTCTTTAAGACATCATTTCTGATCTTTGTGGGAACGTACGATGGCCGTTAGTGATATTTTATGCACTAAAAGGCTGGGGTGTTCCACTCCCAGCTAAAAGGTACTGGGTTCGATCCCCAATGTCAACAGTCCACCTGTAGGCGTCCCTGAGCAAAGTACGCTCAATACGAGCTCATTAATCACAGTGATTGATCGGAATTTACTGTAAGTCACTTTGGCTAAAAGCAACCGATAAGAACGACTAAATCGTACAAGGGTGGTGGAGGTGGCGCAGTGAGACAGCCTGAGCCTACACACCAGAACCAAGGGTGGTGGAGGTGGCGCAGTGAGACAGCCTACACACCAGAACCAATGTGGTGGAGAAGGAGGTGGCGCAGTGAGACAGCCTACACACCAGAACCAAGGGTGGTGGAGGTGGCGCAGTGAGACAGCCTACACACCAGAACCAATGTGGTGGAGAAGGAGGTGGCGCAGTGAGACAGCCTACACACCAGAACCAAGGGTGGTGGAGGTGGCGCAGTGAGACAGCCTACACACCAGAACCAAGGGTGGTGGAGGTGGCGCAGTGAGACAGCCTACACACCAGAACCAAGGGTGGTGGAGGTGGCGCAGTGAGACAGCCTACACACCAGAACCAATGTGGTGGAGAAGGAGGTGGCGCAGTGAGACAGCCTACACACCAGAACCAAGGGTGGTGGAGGTGGCGCAGTGAGACAGCCTACACACCAGAACCAAGGGTGGTGGAGGTGGCGCAGTGAGACAGCCTACACACCAGAACCAAGGGTGGTGGAGGTGGCGCAGTGAGACAGCCTACACACCAGAACCAATGTGGTGGAGAAGGAGGTGGTGCAGTGAGACAGCCTACACACCAGAACCAAGGGTGGTGGAGGTGGCGCAGTGAGACAGCCTACACACCAGAACCAATGTGGTGGAGAAGGAGGAGGGGCAGTGAGACAGCCTACACACCAGAACCAAGGGTGGTGGAGGTGGCGCAGTGAGACAGCCTACACACCAGAACCAAGGGTGGTGGAGGTGGCGCAGTGAGACAGCCTACACACCAGAACCAATGTGGTGGAGAAGGAGGTGGCGCAGTGAGACAGCCTACACACCAGAACCAATGTGGTGGAGAAGGAGGTGGTGCAGTGAGACAGCCTACACACCAGAACCAAGGGTGGTGGAGGTGGCGCAGTGAGACAGCCTACACACCAGAACCAATGTGGTGGAGAAGGAGGAGGGGCAGTGAGACAGCCTACACACCAGAACCAAGGGTGGTGGAGGTGGCGCAGTGAGACAGCCTACACACCAGAACCAATGTGGTGGAGAAGGAGGTGGTGCAGTGAGACAGCCTACACACCAGAACCAAGGGTGTGGAGGTGGCGCAGTGAGACAGCCTACACACC
>PIJE02000164.1:189591-228214 GCA_002895965.2 Coryphaenoides rupestris
ATCGTGTAGGTCTCTCCCTCCCTCCTCCTCTCTCCTCACCTCCTCCTCCTCCTCCTCCCCTCCTCCTCCTCCTCCTCCTCCTCCTCCTCCAAGTCCAACAGACGCGCGAGTCGTGATTTTAGACGCTCCTCCTCGAGTTTAAGAAGCGGTCTCCTTCAGTGAGGAGGTGGAGGTGGAGAAGGAGGAGGAGGAGGAGGCGCTGCTCCTGCTTTTCCCTCCAAAAAAGTCAACGGAAACAGAAACAGTTCGGCTCACGTGACCGGAGCGCCGTGCGTCTCTCTATGTACGGTACGTCCAGCGTCCACATCGCTGTGACGTCACAACATCACATCAAGCTGGGGGGGGGGGGGAGGGGAACCTGCATAGCACTGCACTCCTGCCTGCCTGCCCGCGAGGAGGAGGAGGAGGGGGAGGAGGAGGAGGAAGAGAGGAGAGGAGGAGGAGAGGAGAGGAGGAGGAGGAGGAGCAGGAAGAGAGGAGAGGAGGGAGAAGGAGAGGAGAAAGGAGGAAGGAGGAGCAGGAAGAGAGGAGAGGAGGGGGAGGAAGAGAGGAGAGGAGGGGGAGGAGGAGAGGGGGAGGAGGAGGAGAGGGGAGGAGGAGGAGGGGGGACACACGCAATTCTTACTAATGGAAACTAATATTTCCAGCTGTTTCTTTTCAGTTGGAAAAGGGTGGCTAAGCGCTGTTGCATTCATCACACACACACACACACACACACACCCCACACACACACACACACACACACACAAACACAGACACACACACACACACACACACACAGCATCACACACACACACACACACACACAGACAGACAGACATGCCACACACCACCACCACCACACATACACAGAAAAAACAAACACACAACCACCTATTTAATTGACAGTTCCAAACACCATTGGGATAGCGTTGCCGAACACACACACACACACACACGCACACACACACAGCACACACACAACACACACACACACACACACACACACACAGATTTACACCGTTCCCATAAACATCACTTACCGGGTGAGACAGCGGTGACAGGGTGTGTGTTTATAAAGTCGGGAATCTCTGACGTGTGTGTGTGTGTGTGCGTGGTACGCGCTTACACACGACCTCGCCCCTTGGCAGACCCACCTCAACATCACAACAAGTGCGTGCACGTGTATGTGTATGTGCACGTGTATGTGTATGTGCACGTGTATGTGTATGTGCACGTGTTATGTGTATGTGCACGTGTATGTGTATGTGTATGTGCACGTGTATGTGTATGTGTATGTGCATGTGGACCCAAAACCTGGTTCCTATTTCCACGTTAAATCCAACATGCAATCCAGGAACGAAGTGAAACGATTCCTTCTTCAAGTCTTCTTTAACTATTTTGTCATTTATAAGCACACACACTTTCATCCAAGGCGGCTTACACTGAATTCTGTGTGTGGAGTGTGTGTATGTGTGTGTGTGTGTGTGTGTATGGTTGTGGTGGCTGGTTTAATCAGCCTCACCTGGCCCAGAGTCAGGCTGGTTAGCGTCTGTCTGGTGCCGCACACCCGGGGTGCGTTGAATAGCTGAGTGGCACTCAGGTTAACCCAGGCATCCGGTGAGCGTTGCATGACAAGCATCTACCGCCTGCTTTGACAGAAAAACTCGAATCAACTCTGCAATGAACCGGTTTTTACAAACGTCTCCTTGCAGTTTCACCACAGCAGACCCACGTCCACAGCTGCAGAAAGACAAGTAGTGCAGGTCGTCTTTTCCTGAATCCTCATTGATTCTCCTTCACGTCTTTCCTTGAACCTCGTGGCGTTTTGCATCGAGGTCAACGTAAGGTGGTTAGGAAAGGACAGAGGACAGTATATACTGTATTTTTGGACTTTTTCGGACCGCAACCAAAGTCATTAAGGACTGGAGCGGGTAGGGGTGAGGAGGCATCTTGCTCTAGGATGCTAACGGGTCAGGCTGACGACAGTGGGGATTGGGGATCGAACCTGGTACCTTCTGTGTGGGAGTCAGACACTATTATGACCACTAGACTATGCTGGTCCCATCTGGGATAGACAGTAATCTAATCTTGTGCACAGGTTCTTGTATTCATATCCTAATCCTGAGCAGAGAACACACACACACACACACACACACACACACACACACACACACACACAACACACACACACACACATATCTCTCATCCGGGCGTCCGGTGGTGATAAATGGGTGATGCTACTTTCTAATATGTCTCTGCTTGCTGCTGCAGCTCGGCTATGGAGGGAGTTAGCGATAGCATCTAGCTAGAGGAGCCCCCCACTAAGTGTGAGCTATAGAAGCTCGTTAGCTAGCTATAGCTCCACTGTGCTAAGTGTTAGCTATAGCCGCTATCTAGCTGTAGCAGCTAGCTATAGGAGCCAGCTGCTATAACTCAATGGAAAGGGTTAGCTATAGCAGTGATCTACACCATGGAAAGTGTTAGGTGTAGCAGCAGGTTCATCTCCGGAGAGCGTTAGCTATAGCCGCGAGCTACAGCGCCACGATGGAGAGTCGAGAGTGAGAGCAGTTAGCTATAGGAGCTAGCTATAGGAGCTAGCGTGTGGCTGTGTTGAGTGACAGCTGTGGATCGGAGCGACTTCATAATGAATTCAGAAGCGTAGTAAAGAAACTTCACGTTCATATAATCTGGGAGCTGCCAAACTCCAAACTCCCCGAGTTCAACCAGTAAGGAGGAGGAGGAGGGGGGGGGAGGGTGTGTGTGGGTGGGTGTGTGTGTTTGTGTATGGGGGGGTGTGTTTGGGTGTGTGTGTGTGTTTGTGTTTGTGTGTATGTTTGGGTGTGTGTGTAAGTATAGGTTGTGTGTGTGTGTTATGTTGTGATTCAAGAGTTGCATTCCACCGTGTGTGTGTTGGGTGTGTGTGGGTGTGTACGTGTGTGTGTGTGTCTGTGCTTGTGAGTGAGGGGAGATACGTGGGTGTTTGTGTGTGTGAGAGGAAGGGGAGGGGTGTGTGTGTATGTGTGTGTGTGTGTGTGTGTGTGTGTGTGCTGAGTCTGCGTTTCCGCAGCCCGTATCTCCCCTTCCTTCCCTCCCTGCGAGCGTGCACATTCCACGAGCGTGCACGAGATCTCCCAGGTTCTCTCAGGTTTTTACTCCATCGCTTATAAACTGCTGCAACCAGGAGAAACACACAGTCACTGCTGGATCACACGCACACACACACACACACACACACACACATACACACACACGCACACACGCACGCACATACGCACACACACACACACACACACACACACACACATACACACACACGCACACACACACGCACGCACGCACGTACGCACACACACACACACACACACTGGCAGACACACTGGGGGTTTGGGGTTCCAGGACAGAGAGAGAGAGAGAGAGAAGAGAGAGAGAGAGAGAGAGAGAGAGAGACAGACAGAGAGACAGACAGAGAGAGACAGAGAGGGAGGGGCTTTGGGTGGTAGAGGTGGTGGTGGTGGAGGTGTGGTGTGTGGGGGTCAGGGTGAGGGTGGTGGTGTGGGTGGGGTTAGTTCCAGGAGACAGAGGGCTAAAGTGTTGCCACTCAAACCACCCCAATCTCTGATTTCTTCTGTTCTTAGATCTGAGTGTGGGGCGAAGTTCTGGATTCTGGTTCTGGGTGGGAGCGGTCTCTGGGTTCCAAGGAGGGAAGTCCTCGCCTGAGGCTGTGTTGGAGGCTGCTTTTGAGGATGCTACGACACTCGGCAAGCTTGCGTTTCCAACGCTTTAAAAACACCCCGGTGTTGTAACCGCCTGCTTTCATATTTCACATCACAACACAGATGGCAGCAGGCCCCGCCCTCACAACACACACACCACAGCACACCACCACACCACACTCAAACACACACAATAGAATGACACCACACACACTAGACACACAACCACTAAGAAGCAACAGACCACACACACACACACACAGTAGGACACACACACACTCCTCTCACGAGGAACCACAACATCTGACCACATAGACACTCACCCACAGGCGATGTCCAACACACCACACTCTCTGCTGTAGTATTGGCTTAACGCTGTAGATCCATGGAGACCACGTCCAAAACATACACCAACACACACACACACACACACACACCCTAGCTTCTACATGGAGAGGTGGGGTTGGGGTGTGGGGGGGAGGGGTGAGACAGATGTAGGAAGTCTTCTCAGATGGTTCCGGTGGCTTGCTGGTCCAGAACGGGTTTTATCAGGAACCTGGAGGGGCAACATGGCCGCCGGCGCACGGTCTGTCAATCCCCTCGGCATCACTTCATCACCGTGGTAACCACCACCACGCCGAGGAAGAGGAGGGAGGTGATGAGATGAGTGCAGGTGAGGATGACGAAGGTATGAAAGCCGAGAGGAAGAGGGATGAGAGGGATGAGAGGGGGGACGGTGGGCGGGTCGTCGAGGGTCCACCCGACCTGGATGCTGCAGCGTGCTCCGCTCCAATCCCAGCCCACTGATTGGTCCGTTCCGTGTGCCAGAGTTTCCTGCTCGCTAATTAGTCTCTGCGCTTATAGAGCTGCTTTGTAAATATTGAATCGGACGACCGATGTTCTTAGCCGCGTCGCATTAAAGTTTCATGACGTTTTCATGCTTTTCGGGAATTAAAAAAAAAAGTGTGTGTGTATGTGTGTGTGTGTCTCGTTTGTGTGTGTGTGTGTGTGTGTGTGTGTGCTTGGCAACCATATCTTCACAGTGAATTTGCATCTTAGCCTTTGTGTCAACCCAGGGTGATACTGGGGTATGTCCACAAATACAACACACACACACAGAAACGACACACACACATGCACACACACGCACACACACACAGTAGAGTAGTGTGCTTGTAGCTGGTGCATTTTGACTGTTAGTGTCCACACAAAAAGTCGATACTATACAATACACCTCGTAATGAAAAGTCCCACTAAGAATAATAATAATAATCATCATCATCATCGGTAATCGCGTGTGTTTGATGAAACCTTCACCACAGGACAGAGATGAGATGGTTTCCATGGAGATCTCAGTGTCTTCATGTCTGACACTCAATGTCTGACCAGCAGAGGAGACTGGAGTCTGTCTCTCTCGCTGTCTGTCTGTCTCTCTCTGTCTCTCTGTCTGTCTGCGCTGTAGGCCGCGTGGAGACGGCGGAGATCGTTCAGGACGTCAGGCTGTGGGAGCCCCTAGTGGCCAACCGCGGAATTGAATGAATACATAAGATAAGATAGAACTACTGCATATTTTACAGTCTGGAGATTCTTGTGCCAGAGGTTGCTCAACTTAAGAATAAAAACAATGGAATAATAAACGTACAGTGTATAAGCCTAATAGAAAAACAATATAGGTAAGATATATTCAGTAAGAAAAATACATTTGCAACAGTACTGTATAAAAACAATAGAATACATATAGAAATGTACATTATTGTATTATACATATATTAACATTATAAATATAATTCTTATTTACTCCAGAAATACCATGTCATTGTACCATTTTTTATTTATTTAATCACAGGATCATTTCACTCTGATTACGTTTTAGTGATGTCAGAAAATATTCACACACACAAACTGCAAATTGTTATATCTGTATTTTTATTTTGTACAATATACACAGTATTCACACAGATTACCAAGGATGACACTTCGAAAGTAAAATAAAACCCCCAAAACAATCCTGGTTCACAAAGACAACTTTTAAACAGAATCATCTTCCAAATCACATTGAATAGAGTCTGTTAAACGGTGCGTAACCATGGAGATGGGACTCATCATTGATCTGACCCAGACTGGTGCAGCTGCATGACTATCAATTAATTAATATTGATCGATCAGTTCAGCCACAGTTAAACCAGATATTTTTGATCTGATTCACTTTTTGAAATGACATCACATAATTTCACCTCGTATGAACCCATCAATATAATCCCGTCTGCGTGCTAACGTGACGCCGCCGTGTCAACAGGTGCAAAAGCGCACTCGCACATTAGCGCACTCAACACACTAGCGATGTGCTAACTTGTGATGACGCATTCCAGCATGCTCGCGTGTTAGCATGCTAAGATGCCAACACCAGCTGCTAGCATTCTTGCCCACATCAGCAACTTGTTACAGCACACAATTAAAAACATTGATTCTTTTCAGTCAAACAAAACAAACCAAAGGTCTGAGGGTTAAAGGACTCCTATTATACCACCAGGTGTGAGTGGGATTAGACATTGCAAGCGGTTTTAGAATCCTCCGCTTATGACATCACAAGTGGGAGTGTCATAAGCCAGAGATTCTGAAACCGCTTGGAAGGGCCAATCACACTCACACCTGCTGGTATAATAGGAGCCCTTTAACAAAGCGCTGGTATCTCTAGAGCCCGCTGTGATTGGCCAGAGTTGATGATGTCGTGGGGTCCGTCCTGGTCCCGGACTGAGTGTTGTGTCCAGGGACCCGGGACCCCCTCAGGCACCGGGGGTCTGGCCGGACCGCTGCTGGTCCTGGTACTCCTTGGAGTTCTCCCAGGGCCGGGGCCCACGGATGTTCCTCCACTCGTCCAGGTTCAACTCCTGCATCTTCTGCAGGAGGAGAAGGAGGAGGAGGAGGTGGTAACCCAGGACTAAACGCAACACAAACACTATCTAACCCAACACCAACAGAACCAGATCCCCGGCCCCTCACCTGGTACTCATCCTGCAGCACGACTGCCTGCCGCTCCGGGTTGACCTTGGCCTCCAGCGAGGGTCCAGCCTGGAGGGGGGAGGATGGGGGTGAGAGCGGGAAAAAAAAAACGGGGGAGGGAGGGGGGGAAGGAAGAGAAGAAACACACACACGTCAAACTTTGTGTGATTGATACTACGATGAATGCTAAATAAATAAATCCAAAGTTGTGAGCGATCAGTCAATGTCATCGGTGTCGCTGTGGCGACGGGGAGAGCGACAAGACGAGGTGGGAGCCGGTGCCCCCTGCTGGTACTCGGTGTCTGGTGATGAACGACTCGCGATGATCGTTCACCAGAGAGTCGCTCCTGAAGACAGGAGCGACTCTCTCTCCGCTCACAGCAGCTCTCTGAACTACAACCGTAGGTCTCCAGGACAACGGGTGGATGCTACAGAAGCCTGCAGGGAGAGTTACAGCCGAGGGGGAATAATATCTACTAACCCTGGAGTTCACCTGCTGCCAAAATGGTCAAAACATCTGCAGTCCAGTCTGCCTGCCGGTACCCTTGAGCAAGACGCCCTACTAACCTACCTGCTCCTTAATGACGAGCATCGAAAAGAATCCTCACCGCAAGTCAATTTGGATAAAAGCGTCTGCTAAGTAGAGAATAGAGTGTGTGTGTGTGTGTGTGTGTGTGTGTGTGTGTGTGTGTGTGTGTGTGTGTGTGTGTGTGTGTGTGTGTGTGTGTGTGTGTGTGTGTGCCCCATCTGGCGTCGACCCAGATGACGCGTGTGCTGTCGTTTGTCATGCTAACCTCACTACGCTAACTGCTACGCTCCCCCCGCGGCGCGTGACAGCTCGCTGTAACAGCTAACTGGCTCCTAATGAATGCCACTAGCTCGCCACTCTGGGACTCACTGACCCACATAGAGGAGGTCAGAGGAGCTGCAGCACCACACTAACTACAAGTTGGATTATACTCTATATTATATAATAATTATATTTTATTTACACGTGTTTAATATTCAGACACCACATTACAGAAAATATCATGTTTTGTCAACAGTCAGGGTTTAGTCATTAGATATCTTTCTCCAATGTGAGGGAGGGAATATGTTTTTTTAAACATTCAGGAGCAGGTAGAGGTTAGGAGGCATCTTGCTCTAGGAGGCCTACAGTTAGGGGCTAGGAGGCATCTTGCTCTAGGAGGCTACAGGTAGGGGCTAGGAGGCATCTTGCTCTGGGATGCTACAGGTAGGAGTTAGGAGGCATCTTGCTCTAGGATGCTACAGGTAGGAGTTAGGAGACATCTTGCTCTAGGAGGCTACAGGTAGGGGCTAGGAGGCATCTTGCTCTAGAATGCTACAGGTAGGAGTTAGGAGGCATCTTGCTCTAGGAGGCTACAGGTAGGAGTTAGGAGGCATCTTGCTCTAGGAGGCTACAGGTAGGGGTTAGGAGGCATCTTGCTCTAGGAGGCTACAGGTAGGAGTTAGGAGACATCTTGCTCTAGGATGCTACAGGTAGGGGTTAGGAGACATCTTGCTCTAGGATGCTACAGGTAGGGGTTAGGAGGCATCTTGCTCTCGGAGGCCTACAGGTGAGACTGAGGACACTAAGGGGCAGGTAGGAGACTTCAATAAACATGCAAGTACGATTGGAGTCACTAGGGGGCGGCGTTTCCCCACTTTGTGATTATTGGGTGTTGACATGTTATGGAGAATTGAAAGTGAACATTAACTGTCATGTGGTAAAAAGTCATAAATAAAAGAGGAACCTTTCCGTTGATCTTCTGCACGTCGTAGCGGATCTGAGTGAACTCCCGCAGGCCGACGGAGCCTCCAGTGATCAGCAGCTGGGAGGAGGAACACGTTTAACATATATTATAGTTTCACTCATTTCGGTTTATAATTAATACCACCAGTAGGTATAATAACAGCGGCAAACAAGGACAAGATAAGAGATAAGATAAGATCAAACTTCATTAATCCCGAAGGAAATTGGTGTGCCAGAGGTTGCTCAAAAAATACCAACAAGATAAGAATAAAAACAGTAGAATAATACATGTATGTATTATGTATGTAATAAGTATAGTGTATAAGCCTTATAGAATAACAATACATCTAAGAAACATTTAGTAAAAAAATAAGTTGACTAGAATAGAGTTGGCAGTAATATTGCACATGATGTTGGGAATATTGCATATTGATTATGGAGTCAACGTGTAGTGGTGAGACGGTTTCATGGTTTACTACTGTCTTAGGATGTTCATGTTACATGTTAAATAAAAGGGTAATAATAATAATAATAATAATAATAATAATAATAATGTAAGAGGAACGTCCCCCACCAGCATCGGGAGGCCGTAGCGGAGCGTCTTGTTCTTCTGCAGCGCCTTCATACTGAACATGTTTTATAGTTTAATATTAATAAATAAGAGTTATAATAATAATAATAAGAGTTATAACTCTGTGATCTCCTCCATGTCACTGAGGAGACAGGAAGCAGCAGGACAGCCGGCCGGATGTGGCGTCATCACAATCGAGTCGGTGGCACAAAGACGTCCGGAATTTCGGGACGTTGTGGATCTTGGTTCCGCTTCGTTTCTAGATTATTATAATACTGATGCAGTCAGAAAACATATAAAAGACATTATATATTTAAAATGAGCTGTAATACATTATATATTTAAAATGAGCTGTAATACATTATATATTTAAAATGAGCTGTAATACATTATATATTTAAAATGAGCTGTAATACATTTAATATTTTAAATTAGCTGTAATACATTATATATTTTAAATGAGCTGTAATACATTTAATATTTTAAATTAGCTGTAATACATTATATATTTTAAATGAGCTGTAATACATTATATATTTTAAATGAGCTGTAATACATTATATATTTTAAATGAGCTGTAATACATTATATTTTAAATTAGCTGTAATACATTATATATTTAAATTAGCTGTAATACATTTAATATTTTAAAATGAGCTGTAATACATTTCATATTTTAAATTAGCTGTAATACATTATATATTTTAAATGAGCTGTAATACATTTAATATTTTAAATTAGCTGTAATACATTATATATTTTAAATGAGCTGTAATACATTAATATTTTAAATGAGCTGTAATACATTATATATTTTAAATGAGCTGTAATACATTATATATTTTAAATGAGCTGTAATACATTATATATTTTAAATTAGCTGTAATACATTATAAATTGCCTCAGATAATTCAACAAGCACAGGTTACTCTAGCACAATGACTTGGTATTATTAATATATTCATATTTTACCATTTTAAATTATATTGGCAACATATCTATTGCATTATTTAGTTATTATATATATTATTTTGTATAGATCATAACTTATTCAGTTTAGTTATAATATATATTATTTTGTATACATAATACATTATTCAGGTTACAGCAACCTGTATATATGTGACATATTCCTTTGTCTATATATAATACATTATTTTAATTAGATGTATATACAGTATTTTTTCATGTACAACCTGTAGAAGTGTAGAACTGTAATATATATAAGTCACAGAACAAAGAGACAAACAGCAGGTTTCTTTTTGTTTTTTTACTTTATTACAATTTCCATCTCCATTATTTTCAATCAGGTGAAGAAAAATACCTTTTTTTGTTCTGTATAATAAAATATGTCAACTTTATTCTTTTTTTGTTGTTGTTGAAGAAAAACAATGACAAGAAACAAGTAAATAAAAAACCGCAACAAACAATCCTCTCTTTCTCTCTCTCCCTCTCTCATTTCCTCTCTCTCTCTCTCTCTCTCCTCTCTCTGGTGAAAAGCATAAAACAACAAGACTCAGAGCGTGAGGGAGGAGTGTGAGGAGGTGGGGGGAGTCAGAGAGGAGGAGGAGGAGGTGGGGGGAGTCAGAGAGGAGGAGGGGGAGGGAGGGAGGGGAGGGAGGAGGGAGGAGAGGGAGGGAGGCCATGGAGGGCTATGACAACAAGATAAGGCCAAAGGTGTACAAAAGGAGCTTAGAGGGGGAGAGGAGAGGAGAGGAGGGGGGAGGGGAGGGAGGGGGGAGGGTGTGCGAGGCAAGGCTGTGATTGGACACGCGGCGAGCGGGGAGGAAGGGTGATGACGATGACGATGACGATGGTGGCGTGCGTCTGGGTACCGGCCGTCTCAGAGGTCGCTCTCGCCGTACAGCGCGGTGGAGAAGGACATGTAGTCCAGGGCCCCCGGGACGCCGCCGGGCCCCGTGTACGGAGCCATGCGGGCGATGCAGTACTCAGCCTGGTCCGGGGGAAGCTCCCGCCTCAGCTCCTCAGGCAGGATGTAGCTCTGGGGGGAGGAGAGGGTGGAGGAGGAGGAGGGGGGGTGGAGAGGTGGAGGAGAGAGATGGAGGAGAGGGGTGGAGGAGAGATAGAGTTGGAGAGAGGTGGGTGGAGGACAGGGGAGGTGGAGGGGTGGGTGGAGGAGGAGAGAGGTGGAGGAGGAGACAGAGAGGTGGAGGAGAGAGGAGAGAGGTGGAGGTGAGAGGAGGAGGAGGGGGGTGGAGGAGAGGGAGGGAGAGGGGTAGGAGAGAGGTGGAGGAGAGGGGGTTGAAGGGGAGGTGGAGGAGGGAGAGAGGTGGAGGAGAGAGGGAAGGAGAGAGGTTAGTTTGTGGAAGTACAGTAAAACAGCATGTACTCTATAATGTGTGTTATACTGTGACAAACTCATGGAAAAGTACATTTGTGGCCATTATCATTTCTGATTGGATACAATTTGGCACCAACAAAAGCTTCAGCCAATTAGAAAAACAGAAGCACCCCCCCCCCTCCAACCTTCCTGTTTCAGCCAATCACAAAGCAGAATGACAACCACTTCGATCCACTCAGTAAAACGTTAACCAAGATGTTTCTAAAGAGAGCCGCCCTCCATCCTCTAGAGGGCGCCGCCTCCCCAGCAGACAGCTCCATCTCCACTCTGTCTCTGTCTGTGTGTGTGTGTGTGTGTGTGTGTGTGTGTGTGTCCTGCGCTGTGATTGGCTCACCTTGTCGCCGGCCAGCACCTTGAAGGAGGCCATCACCTGGTCCGCGGTGTCCGTGTCGGCCGTCTCGCGGGACATGAAGTCGATGAAGGCCTGGAAGGTGACCACGCCCAGACGGTTGGGGTCCACGATGCTCATGATGCGGGAGAACTCCGCCTCGCCCTGACGGAGAGAGAGAGAGAGAGGGTGGGGGGGGGGGTGAGGGGGTGAGAGGGTCGCCATGGAGATGATGTCGCCATGGAGATGAGGTCGTGGCTGGAATGCGTGCAGTGAGTGTTGTCAACTGCCAATTGTAAGTGATTTCTGAGTCATATCAGAATCTGCATCAGATTTATTGCCTTGGTTTTTACAAACAAGGAATGTGCTTTTGTGAAATATTGGTGCATAACATTGAACATTAAACAGAGTAATAGAGTATAGAAATTCTAAAAAATTCAAACAATTCTAAAAAATATATAAATATCGCTCATCTTGCATATCTTACAGTAGTTATAGTAGTAAAGTCTACACAGTGTGATAACGTAATAATCAGTTGTATATTAAAAATTGTTAAACAGTGTTTCCCTCCTATTTGATCAGAATATGTCCTATAATACAGTTATATACCTGTTATATTGTTACCTGTTCAAGACTAACAGTATGGCATAGACACACCCACTTACTCCCTGAGCAGGCGCTGTGTGTGTGTGTGTGTGTGTGTGTGTGTGTGTGTGTGTGTGTGTGTGTGTGTGTGTGTGTGTGTGTGTGTGTGTGTGCGTGTGTGTGTGAGAGAGAGAGCGAGGGGCGTTCCTGATGCTGTTTACCAGGCTGTAACCCATGGAGATGAGGCAGGTTTTGAAGTCCTCAGCATCCATCATCCCAGTTCTCTTCTGCAAGGTCACCCCAAGGTCAAGAGAGACGCCAGGAGGGGAGGACGGAGGACAGATGAAGAGAGACAGAGAGAGAGAAGGATGGAGAAGGAGGGAGACGAAGAGAGAGGAGAAGACATGGAAAGATAAGAGGAGGGAGGGAGAGAAGCAGAGAGAGACAAAGAGAGACATGGAGAGAGAGATGGAGAGAGATGAGAGATGGAGAAAGAGATGGAGAGAGGAGAGAGATGAGAGATGGAGAAAGAGATGGAGAGAGGAGAGAGATGGAGAGAGATGAGAGATGGAGAAAGAGATGGAGAGAGGAGAGAGATGGAGAGAGGAGAGAGAGAGGAGAGAGAGAGAGGAGAGAGAGAGAGAGAGATGGAGAGAGAAGGAGAGAGAGATGGAGAGAGAAGGAGAGAGAGGGATAGATGGAGGAGGAGGGAGGAGGAGGAGGAGGAGGGGGAGGATACCAAAAGTAGGAAACCACAGTTTTCAAAGACCGAGGACCGGAGCACGGATTCCACAACAACCCAAAGATTTGGATTTTGGAAGAGAAGAAAAGAAAACAGTGAAGTGGTAGAAGTGAGGAGAGGAGAAGTGAGGAGGACCAGACCAGGAGAGAGAGAGAGAGAGAGAGAGAAGAGAGAGAGACATAGCTTTGTGTTAAACATCTGCGACCATGGGGGGGAGGGGGGGGGGGTACCTGTGCATCGTTGGCGATATCGAAGCCCAGGCTGATCAGGCAGGCCTTAAACTCCTCCGCCCCCAGAGTGCCTGAGTGGTCCTGGGGTGGAGTGGCGGGCGGGCAGGTGGGGGTGACAGGTCAGAGGTCAGCCGCCGCCAAGGAGAGGGGCGTACGGTGGTGGGGGTGGTGCGGCCACAGGCCATGCAGAACACAGAGAGAGAGAGAGAGAGAGAGAGAGAGAGACACACACACACACACAAACACACAGGAGGGGGGGTGGGGGTGGGGGGGTGATTCATGCACAAAGGTGAGGGGTGAGGGGGTGAGGGGTGAGGGGTGAGGGGGAGGGGGGGGGGGGGCAGTCATGCACCAGAGAACAGAGAACACAACAGGTGCAATCTTTATTAGGACGCTGAAGGGCATTCCGTGTGCGCGCGCGTATGACAGGCAGACCTCGCCAGGTGTGTTACACGCGTGTGTGAGGGAGCGCAGGGTTATTGGCTTCACCGATGGCACATGTACTTGGCGGTACATAGGGCAAATATACAGTAAAATACACACAAATATCTAAATATTCATGATATATATATATTTAACATCACCACCGGTGTGAATCAGAATCAAAACCCAGATAAGCAACAAAGAGACGTCTCTTTCTAAACTAAAATCTAAAGTTAAATGTCTAAATGTGTGTGAATAATTGAAAGATTTATAGTTTTTATAGTCATCATATGACTCATCACCTGATCAACGTATATATCTACCATCCTCAGGGTATTCCTCCAGGTAATTAGCGAGCACATCTCCGTGTTTCATAACAACGTTCCCCAGAGCTCTTCCTGTGAGGCGAGGTTACCCTGGCAACCGTCCACCAGCAGCGCATGGCGACGACCAATAGGAGCGCAGGAAGAATGCATGATGTAATAGCGTATGCTGGAGATGTAAGTTAACCTCGCCCATAATTGGTGTGGTTCCTCCTGACAGACACTCCACCACAACATACACACTGGCCTGCGGGGTGTGTGTGTGTGTGTGTGTGTGTGTGTGTGTGTGTGTGTGTGCGTGCGTGTGTGTGTGTGAGAGAGAAGCCAGGTCGTTCCTAACACGATGTTACGACCATCAACGGTAAGACATTTTGTTTCCATTGCGGATGCACTTCAAGGTACCTTCAAGGACCTAGCCACGAGACCTAGAACATGAGGACCTAGACCACTAGGACTTAGACCACTAGGACCTAGCCACAAGACCTCGACCATTAGAACCTAGCCCACTAGGATCTACACCACTAGGACCTTGACGACTAGGACCTAGCCACTCGACCTGCCTGAGCACCATGCATTGGGCACAGCAAACATTCAATACTTGTTGTATTGTTGTTTAGTTGTTGTTGTTGTTGAAGGGTTACGGGGTTAGGGACGTGTGTTTGTTGTTTACAATAACACAGCAAACGACCAGACAACATGACAACGTTCCCAGCATCCTCACCTCAGCCTCTGTGTCCGCCTCCGAGTCTAAACACGTGGAAAACACATTCATGTCACTGGTCACCAGACCCCGACTCAAACCAGCGCCCCCTGCGGACCGGCATCAGAACTATGGTCTGACGCGGTCTGTATCTGGGACTCACCACTAACCCATGCTCCACCCCGGCCCCCCCCCCCCCCCCCCTCAGCCTGTCCATGCTGAGCTACTCTGTGGAGAAACACTGACCCTCAACCACAAATACAACACCACAAACATAGGGGTTGATAAAACCACTGAATTGTTGGCTAGGTTGTTGTGGGTGGTTGCTAGGGCGTTGTTAGGGTGTTTTGGCTAGCTGGTGTGTTGCTAACGGTTGGTTGCTATGGTTAGATCATTTTATTACACTTTTTCATTCTAGATCTGTATTTGCTTCCCACCGGCACCAAGACGCGTCTACATTTGTATGTTGGCAAATTAAATGACAGATTTTAGTGCATGACGACCACTTGTAGCAGTTGCAGTTCTGGCCTACCTGTGGCCTACCTGCGGTTTATCTGCGACCTACCTGCGGCCTGTCTGTGGCCTACCTTCAGCCTACCTGCGGCCTAATCTGTGGCCTACCTGTGGCCTAATCTGCGGCCTACCTGTGGCCTACCTGCGGCCTAATCTGTGGCCTACCTGTGGCCTAATCTGCGGCCTACCTGTGGTTTACCTGCGGCCTAATCTGTTGCCTAATCTGTGGCCTAATCTGCAGCCTATCAGCAGTTTAATCTGCGCTCTACTCTGCAGCGTAACGCGTGCGGACCACTGACCCTGTCAAAGTGGTTGAAGGAGGCACGGAACTCGTTCATCTGCTCCTGGCTGATGCCCTTGGCGTCGCGGGTCAGGATCTGGTTCTCGATCTCGTTGATGGTGCGGGCGATGGTGGTGAGCAGCTGCTCCCAGCCCACGCGGATGTGCTGCGGGAGGGGGAGGGTGGGGGGGGGGCGGACAGGAATGATTCCACAGGAAGGGAGGGTAAGGAAGAGGAAATGGATGATGCTGCTGCACCCGAGAACTGGTGATGAGATCACCAGAGCGGGAATTATAGGACATTACCTCATGAAAAAGTTTTTTTAATGTGTTGCTTAAGCACAGAGCAGCCACACAAAAGCCATCATCAGCATGTGTGCCATGTGACTAGACTGATCAAGTAATCATACATCTAGGTGGACATTCCCACTTGTGATGTCACTAGACGGTAGTCACATGGCAATTGTGAATCTACAATTGCGATGTCTAATCACACTCACACCTGGTGGCATACTATGTCCCCTTTAAGTTAAGATAAGATAAGTGAGTACTTCTGGAGGCCCTTAGCAGTAAAGTAGAATCAAAGCAACAGAACGAGGATGACGAGTGCTGTGATTCTGTGATGTTGTCTTCATCACAGCAGTACAAGCCAGCAAATGTAGATGTGATGTAATCAATGATCACCTCCATGGTGTAGTTGGTGTGTTTGTTGTCGAAGATTAGCGCCTCCTGGATGAGCTGGTGGTCGCCCTCCAGCTGCTCGATCTTGGTCTTGTAGTTGACGATGTTCTTCTCGTACTGCCGCAGGTGGGTCAGCTGGTCCTCCAGGGTGCCGTGCATCTCGATGGAGATGCGGCCGATCTCCTGGGGGAGGAAGACCACCACCGAGGAAGAAGGAGAAGAAGAAGAAGAAGAAGAAGACACAAGGCATTGAGTTGAGTTTCAGCAAACAGTGACAGAATCTCATGGGTAATTTGCTGAGCAAAGTAGGTTAAAATTATATTTTAATCCAATATTAATGATGGGACTAGACTCCCCAAAGCTCACCAGCCTTGCTTAATTATGAATCCTTATTCTCCAGTATACTTTAAAAACAGACAACATAAATAATACATAAAATAAACTCTAAGACTTAAGAGTTGAGAGGATTCTGTGTTTTGCAAACATAATCTCATGGATGTGCGGTCATCCATGAGATTATGTTCACCTGCTTGCAAAACACAGAATCCTCTTAACTGTGACTCTTAACTCTGACTCTTTCATGGAGCCAGCAGTGCACCCCCCCCCCCCCCCCCCGGGGACTGACCTCCATCTTGGTCTGGATCCAGGGCCCGATGACGTTAGCCTGGTTAGCAAACTGCCTGCGCAGGCGTTCATTGTTCTGCTGCCGCGCGTGCTCCTCGATCAGGGCCTGGTCCCGCTGGGGAACCAGCTGCCTCACCTGCAGGGTGGAGGGACCGCGGGTCAGCCTGCTCTCACTGCTCCCCACAGGGCTAGCATCAGAGCTACCATTAGCATTAGCACTGTTGTTAGCATGTCACACTTGCTCTGAGCATCACTGGACTGTTTGTGCATCACGGACACATCATGTAAGGCCCCAGTCTGTAGTTCACAAGGTGTATGACTCAGTCTGTAGTTCACAAGGTGTATGACTCAGTCTGCAGTTCACAAGGTGTATGACTCAGTCTGTAGTTCACAAGGTGTATGACTTAGTCTGTAGTTCACAAGGTGTATGACTCAGTCTGTAGTTCACAAGGTGTATGACTTAGTCTGTAGTTCACAAGGTGTATGACTCAGTCTGTAGTTCACAAGGTATATGACTCAGTCTGTAGTTCACAAGGTCTATGACTCCAGTCTGGGTGTATAACTCCAGTATGTAGTTCACATGATGTATGACTCCAGTCTGTAGTTCACATGGTGCATGACTCTAGTCTGGGTGTATGACTCCAGTCTGTAGTTCACATGGTCTATGACTCCAGTCTGTAGTTCACATGGTGTATGACACTAGTCTGGGTGTAATGACTCCAGTCTGTAGTTCACATCGTGTATGACTCTAGTATGTATTTACATGGTCTATGACTCAGTCTGTAGTTAACATCGTGTATGACTCTAGTCTGTAGTTCACAAGGTCTATGACTCAGTCTGTAGTTCACAAGGTCTATGACTCCAGTCTGGGTGTATAACTCCAGTATGTAGTTCACATGGTGTATGACTCCAGTCTGTAGTTCACATGGTGCATGACTCTAGTCTGGGTGTATGACTCCAGTCTGTAGTTCACATGGTCTATGACTCCAGTCTGTAGTTCACATGGTGTATGACACTAGTCTGGGTGTATGACTCCAGTCTGTAGTTCACATCGTGTATGACTCTAGTCTGTAGTTCACAAGGTCTATGACTCAGTCTGTAGTTCACAAGGTCTATGACTCCAGTCTGGGTGTATGACTCCAGTCTGTAGTGTACACCATGTATGACTCCGTAGTGTGTGAGTCTGTGGTTTTCATAGCTTGAACGTTTGGAGCGCTCACCTTGTCCCACTTGCCGTTGACTTCCTGGGGCGTGATGGTGGTGTAGGGGTTGCTGCCGGCCATGTTGACGTGGTAGGTCTGCACGATCTTGGCGATCTCGTTGTGGATGCCCAGGATGGCCTGCCGCTCCTTGTCGGCCTCCGGCAGCGTGGCCTTGAACTGCTCGTGGGCCGTGCTCAGCCCCTGGGGTTCAAGACAAAACAACATTGCGTCAAACAACCCGTCGGGACTCGGGAGCGAGGGACTTCCGAGATGACGATTATTCTCGGAAGGCGGGAGCCGTCCTCGAAACCCGTCGACCGACCGCTAGAATACAAAATAACCCTGAAGGACTCAATAAGCGCAGCACCATGAATAAAATACTTTCTTCAACCAAGGAAGACCTTTACAAGAGCATGTAATCACGAAAACACCGTGTCGGTTGATAATGTGTGTTGATCACACTGACGGGTATTAGCTATGCTAACGGTAATAACTGTAATTATGGTGTTTCAGCGATAAATGCAGCCAGACGAGGGCGAGATCTGTTAAATAGTGATTCGCTACGCTAGCACGGAGTCTTCACGTTCACGTTAGCATCGCCTGAGGAAAATGGCTCCATGCAAGACCTTGACTTAATGAGCAGGTAGAGGGTGGGGCATCTTACTAAAGGATGCCTACAGTTAGGAACCTTTTACAGTATCTGCGAGTCGGACGCCCTCCTGGCTACACTGTCCTCCTAGAGCTGTACCTAGCTATGACCGGTCTCCTCACCTGGATCTCCTCGATGGTGTGGACGATGAAGGTGTCCTGCAGGTCCTCCATGGCTCCCTCCATCCAGTTGTTGAAGGGCGCCGCCCGCTTGGCGAACTCCAGGTACAGCTGGTCGATGGTCTCCAGGAGCTTCTCGGTTCTCTGTCAGCACACGCGTGAGCAGAACCGGCGTCAAACCAGCTTCAAACCGGCTTCAAACCAGCTTCAAACCAGCTTCAAACCGGCTTCAAACCAGCTTCAAACCAGCTTCAAACCAGCTTCAAAACATCTCCATTCACTAGTCAAACCAGGTTCAAACCAGCTTCAAACCAGCTTCAGACCCGCTTCAAACCAGCTCCATTCACTCGTCATACCAGCTTGATTGACTAGTGACTACCAGCACTCAGCAGGCTGGAGGATAACCAGCTGACCAGGGACTGCAGCGGCTCGGTTCTCCAGGTTCTTATAAGGTCTCGTCTCTCAGGAGCCAATCAGCTCACACTTGTATTAAGTCTCTTTGTTTAGAGGAGTACCAGACTCTCTCTCTCTCTCACTCCCTCTGTCACAGTGTGTTTCTACCTCTCTGTAGAAACTGTGTCTCTAAATAGACTGCATTTATATCATGCTTTTATACAAAGTGCTTTACATTGCCGTGGTGTCAACCATGCAAGGTAACAACCAACATGTCAGGAGCAGTTAGGGTTAGGTGGTGTCTTGCTCAGGGACACCTCCACACTTAGCTAGGAGGAGCCAACATTTCAGTTTTTCTCTCTCTCTCTATTCCCCTCCATCCATCCCTCCCAGTGTCTCTATGTCTCTCTCTCTCCCTCCCTCTTGCTCTCTCCCTCCCCCCTCCCTCCCAGTCTCTCTCTCTCTCTCTCTCTCTCCCCCAGTGTGTCTCTATGTCTCTCTCTCTCTCACCTGCAGGGCCTCGCTGCGTTTCTGAGTCATGGCTCCCAGTCCATCCCACTGGTCACAGATCCTCTGGCAGCGAGCGTTCACACTGGGGGAGTCATAGTAGTCCAGCTCACTGTGCACGCACACACACACACGCACACACACGCACGCACGCACACACACACACACACACACGCGCACGCACACACACACACACAAAAGATTGATTTTAATTGCATCGGTTAGTTTCCAGACACGTCTATAAATGTTGCCACATTTATAAACACATCACCAGTGATTATATTAGCAGCGGGGATTGACCTGAGATCTGTTTATAACACAGCCTCATATGGAAGAGCTACATAGTAAGTGAATGGTCGTCGTCCTTATCGATCGCTAGGCCTGCTAGCTCTGTTGGTTACACTGAGGTTGTCATAGTGGATCCAAAATGGTCACCGAGCAGACCCCTCTAGTCGCAGCGGATCCAAAATGGTCACCAACAGCCACACAATCGGGGGGGGGGGGGAAACTAACTTGAGCTCCTGGGCGATGGCGGCGATCTGCTCCACGCGGTCCTGGTGGGCGGCCAGGTCGCTCTCGAAGGCCTCGTGCTTCTTCAGCAGCGCCTTGATCTCCGACAGCGAGGCCGTCTCGTAGTCCCGGTGCTGCAGCATCTCCTCCTTGCCTGCGGGGCGAGACAGAGAGCTCACGTAAACGCTGTCCAACTACTCTCGGTCAGAATTCCATTCAGATTACGTTCATTTTTAACATACAAGGAAAGTAACTTGGTGAGGTCGGTGCTTAAAATACGTAAAATAACGATGATGCAAGCAAAATATTGAATAATAGATAATGTACAAAACATTAATTCGCAATATTTATTCATTTCTACATTCTGCTGTCTATTTTTCTCAAAGCTCGACTGTGAATCCCACAGAGACGTTTGGTAGAAACAGGAAGTGATAGTGAGTCAATCGCTTAATGTACGAACAACAGCTTTATTTCTCGTTGTTGGCTCACATGGAACACGACAGAGCAACTACGCTACCCAGCATGCACCGCTCCTCCCCGTACCGTGGGTCCAGGCCTCGTGGATGGCGGCCTTCTGCCGGAACTTCTCGGCCAGGTGGTCGAGTCGCTCCAGGCGGCGGATCTCGTTGAGCAGCCACTCCTCGTAGCCCTTCTCCGCCCCCTCCAGGCCACCCCAGGCGTTGGAGATGTCCTGGGCGGAGCAACAACAGCCACACCCCTCACCTTGTTAGCACACTACCTGTACCATGTAACCTGCCAAGGATGGCTGACAAGCGCTACCTCTGCACCTTGTTACCATACAAGAGTGGGCGTACTAAACCCAAAGTACCCCCATAAACGTTAACGTTAACTTAAGGTGCTCTGATTGGAAAAGACTTTACCAAACTTGTTACTTACGTTACGATTCAGACTTATTCAACTGTACTACGGTACTTTTTATTAATGTGGGATTATTTTACATTTGTTCATCACAAAATATTAAAGCACAAATTCCTCCAACGTACACATACACCCATTTGAGAAGCACTGCTAACGAGTCACTAACACGTCCACCAATGGTCTCTCACGGCACCAGGCTGAACCAATCAGAACTGGAGGCTGCAAGTACACTTGCAGAACACCCCGAACACCACTTGTCACTTGGTCTGCTTGAGACGGCTACACATGTGCTACGACACACCTGTCCTCCGCTCAGTGAGACTCAACTGAAGGGCGTTGACAGAGTGAACACAAACCTTCCCTCCCTCCCTCCCTCCCTCCTCCCTCCCTCCAGCAGGACGTACCGAGACCATCTTCCCCTCGGAGGGCATGAATGCCGGTCTGTTGCTGAGCCTCAGTTTGGTCTGCAGGGTGTTGAAGTTGATCTCCAGCTGGCACTTCTCCTGCACCTTGGGCGGCTTGTGGAGCCGGCGGTAGTCCCGGAAGTCCTCCAGCTTCTGCTGCATGGCCTGCATGGTGTTTCTCCGGGGCGCGGTCTCCAGCCACGGAACCGTGCGCCGGATCCACTCTAGCAGCTAGGGTGGGGGCGGGGGGGTGGTGTTTGTGTGTTGTTGAGTGTGTGTGTGTGGTGTGTTGTTGAGTGTAACCCGGCGTGCAGGTCAGCGTTCAGGGGTAACAGGTGACCGTGCAGGTGAAGAGAGAGAGAGGGAGAGAGAGGTAGGGATAGAGAGGGAGAGAGAGGGAGGGAAGGAGACAGGGGGAGGTAGAGAAGGAGAGAGGGGGAGGTTGAGTGGAGAGGAATGTCATGTTTGTGAATGGAGGAAAGAGAAGAGTAGAGAAGACAGATTAGGATCTTTAGCTATTCCATCGTCTTTAGCTATCAACCTTGTTTTTGCTTTACGTGTTTTTGCACGGCTACGATACGTATCTTTAGCTAACACAGCTACAGTACGAATACATATGTTATACATTTCTATTTGGATAAGAGATTAGCAGCTAGGTTCCTCTCTGTTCCACATAGAGACAGAGCACCCACCCCAGGGTGGAGGTGAGGGTGTATGCAGGAGGAGAGGAGAGTGGGTGGTGGTGGTGGGGCCAAGGTGGGGTTAGAGAGGGGCAGGGGGGACCAGGGTGCTGGATGCGGGGGGGAGGGGGAGGGCGAGGGCTGAGGGGAGGGGTGGTGCTCACATCGCTGGCTAGCTTCTCGTAGTCCTCCATCAGCTGCTCGTTCTCCTGGTTCACCGCCAGCACCTTGCAGATCCTATTGGCCGCCGTCTCCGCCTGCAGAAACAGGGTGAGGTGGTGCAGAGGCACATGATGCTGACTTTTAATTTTTTTAGGTTGTTATTTTACAAAAGGACATTACAGTTTTCTCATATTTTTGTGTCTTGTATTTCTGCATCAATTCACTGCAGCAAATTCACTGGATGTGAAAGCTTACTTAGCAAGTAACATTTTGGAATGAATAAAAATAAAAATACAACTGTTTGGGATTGTGAGAGCTAGGGGGTGAGGGTTAAACTAACGGGCAGGCTGGTCTGGGTGTTCAGGAGTTTAACTCCCAACTGAAAGGTTCTTGGTTCGATCCCGGATGTCCTTGAGCAAGACGCCCCCTAACCGCTACCTGCTCCTTAAATACAACATCCACTGTCCACAAGTCTCTGTGGATAAAAGTGTCAAACATGTTAATTGACTGAATACTGAACAGTTAACTAACCAGATAGTCAGCTAGTGAACAAGGACTTAGTCTGTGGACTAAGTTTAGGCTAGGTTTATTTTTTGTAGCGTAACTTCCTTCCCTATATGTCCTTGTTATTAAGTGTCTTGGGTAGGCCTCACTAGATCTAAAGTTATAATTACTGTAATATGATTACAAATCGAAACAGGAGAACAGCGCCCTCTTTGGCCAACACACCTAACTGCAGCCAGTATTTCTGATCTGTGTCAAGACATATCGGCTGTGATGATGCCACTGATCCAAGCCATCTGATTGGACGAGCCCGGGTGGAGTTCAGTCACGCTAGAGATGTGCAGTGCTTCTAAATTATTGGACATTATTAATGCATTACATTCTTACTACATACTGTCCTTAATGAGCGCAACTTACAGTGAATTCAAACACATGCCATGAATCAGGATGCTGCAGACATCGGGGATCGAACCTGGTCATGGTATATCTCTATCTATGTGCGTGTCAGGCTGTTTCTACGGCTGTCGTCTGGTTTATTTTGGAGGAGAAAAGAAGAGAGAAGAGAGAGAGAGGCCGGGGGGAGACAGAAATATCCCAGAGAGCGGTTTGTTGAACAAGGACATGTCAAACACATTGTACCTGTCTTCAGGTGTATGCATGTGTGTGTATGTCCCAAGAGCCAGCTAGCTAGAGAGGCGAGAGAGAGAGAGAGATAGAGATAGAGGCGGCGGGGGGGTGGGAGAGAGAGGGGGAGAGAGAGGAGAGGGACCCCACTGTCTCCTGAATTATTTGAGCACTGCGGGGGAGTGGTGCTGCTGTGTCGACTTATTCTGAATCAGTGTCAGAATTCGAATCAGCATCGCTTTTACTGGCCCAGTATATTCCCACAAGCAGGGAACATTTTCTTTGCTTAATTGCTCACTTCTGGAGGGTCCTCCCATGATTCCATGATCTCCCATGATCTCAGGTGATTCCATGATCTGCCATGATCTCCCATGATGCATTGCTTTCCCCAAAGATTCTTTTTTCCCCCAGACTTCAACCAACCCTGATCAAAACTTAACTACCTACCCACCCAATACCCAAACACGCCTTCTCTCATGAACCATCTCTCAACCAATAGCCATCCTTAATATCGCACCATTCATGATGCATCATGTAAGAATTCACTGGAAGAAGTCACAGGAAAAATCACATGACATCTTGTCCATAGCAACAACATCCCCCCCCCCCCCGCCTCAGTGTGAAACTTCATAACTGGATTCTGACAATGCATGAAGCATGAGTGTTTCCATGGCAACGTGGACCCCTGAGGTCTCGCGTGAGGAGCTGTGCTGTTGGGAGGCTGGAGGCGCCTCACACATACACACACACACACACACACACACACGAGAACTACATGCTAAGGAACGCAACACCGTGTCGAGGCGGGAAATGCTCCGAAATGCTCCGAAAACGTTGTACCACATGACCGTATATGGTCATCTTGGAACGGCAAAAACACATTTGAAGTCAGATATCGCGACAAATATACACAATATTGAACTTGGAAAAGAGTCGTTATCGTTGTCATTATCGATCCCCAAACGATACAGTTATTGATTTCCCTCTCGAAAGCCCAACGAGGTCATTGAGCAGAAGGTCTAGGAGCCGCTCCATAGACCAGGTCCAACGTCCGCCCAGGAGGAGGACCAGGAGGTCCACAAGCCAACCTCTGATCCGGTCCCCTCCTGGGGGGGGGGGGTCTGTACCTCCTGGTCACCATGGACCAGAGAGGGCTGCTAACCCCCCGACCCCCCCTCTCCTCTCCTCCCCTTAGTGGGTCACTGTGAGGAGAGGTTACTAGGAGGCTAACTGGGCAGGACTTGGCCCGGTTCAGTGGTCCGGTCAGGCGGCTTGGGTGGTGTGAGGGCGGGGGGTTGGAGTAGAGGCAACCTTAAAAGGCCGCCCGGGATGTGCGGTCGTCAGCTCTCCCTCTGTGTGAGCGACCGCGGATGCTTTGCAACGCTGCTGCTGGGTTTGTTTACAGGAATTCGACCCTCTGGCAGCAAGGAGCTGGCCCCGCAGGCCCCGCCCCCAAGGCCCCCCCCCACTTTACACATCACCAAGTACAGACTAAAAGACAGCGCAGACAAAAGACAGTGAGGTGCCCTGCCAGCTTGGGGGCGCGGGGAGAGGGGAATACTCGGCCCCTATTAAAGGTTCCTTTCTGCAGACCGCGTGAGGTCGATGTGCTCGACGTTCCTCGCCTTCGGGGTGGGGGGCGGGAGGTGATGGCGTTCCCAAACGTTCCCTCCTTTCACTGCGGGCTTGTAAATCACGCGGGGAGACGGGAAGGGAGGTCTCCCAAAAAAGGAGCTACACAACTTCATTAGCTGTGCCCAAAAAAAAACACAGCTGGCAACAATTATCCCGGCGCTAAGGCTAACATAAGTGGAGGTAATATCAGCGTATTAAGACTGGCTTTCGCCGGCGGGCAAAGAGTTACGAGCGGGTATTATGTCTCTGCGTTTATGGAGATTCCAGGTCTGACGGATTACGTCTGGGACGGAATGAAAAGTTTCTCCCGTTCCCATGTAGCGTCGTTAAAGTGGAGGTCTGGCCACGCCCACCGGTCAATAGCTCCAGTGGCGGAATAGCAAGTTGATGCTAATAAACGTTTGATGTCGCGAGGTCGGTCTTCAGGGGAGGATGAGTCCCAGGTCTTGGGTTGTCACGCATGGTTGGACCATAGACAGTCCGATTAAGTCCTTAGTGGACACTCCCGCTTGTGATGTCACCAATGGGGGCAGATTTAGCAATGGCTTCTAACGACCAATCAGCATCATCACACCTGGGCGTAGGAACAGGAGGATTCTATAGCATCCAAAAACTGCAAAAAAAGAGACAAAATCGAGGGGGGGAGGGGTACGTTTGTTTCATGGCCTGCTGGCCCGCATCAGGGGGCGGGTGGGGTGGAGGAGTTGGGTTGGGTGGGGTTGGATGGGGTTGGGTGGGGTTGTGTCTCACCTTCTGTTTGCCCGAGAAGGCGTGGTAGTAACATGACACATAGGTCATGATGGCCTTCTCGTCCGGCCGCAAGGTGCTAACGACATCTGCCCAGGAACCAGAGCACAGAGAGGAAGGGGCGAGAGAGGAGTGGAAGGACAGGGAGGAAAAACGAGGGGGGGGAGAGAGAGAGAGAGAGAGGTGCAGAGTAAAAGTGTGCAGAGACAAAAGGAACCCGCAGGAAGGGGAAGGCACCACAGGGGGCAGCGGTGAGCAACAAGCCTCCTCCAGTCCTGCAACGGTCCCACTCCAATTCATGGCTTCTGGCAAAGGGTTTTTTTTCGATTGGAGTGGACTAGGATGACCTAATGTTGGTCTGTGATTATCTGAGCCTTCTTCACTAAATCGTTAAACCTGCGTATCGGAAGCCGTTGTGCTGACGCACCGTTTATGAGATTTATGAGATGTTTAAAGTATTAAATAAAGACAGACACAGGAGTATCCAGAGGGGATCGCTATCTCTTTCATGACTAGGCGAGATGATGTCATTCTCTGGGTTTTTTTTTTTTTTTTATACGAAAAGTTCCAAATGCCGCGGATTCTGTTGTGGTGGAGCGCTGGGCGACATTGAGACCGCACCGCGTTCCAAACTCGGCTCTCTGATCCCCGATGACATCACCAGAGTAGCGCGCGGTAACAACAAGACCAGAGGTTCCACTCCTGTTCCATTTATAAACACTGACATTTTTTGATCCGGGTTTCTTAAACACAGCTGTGGAGCCAGACTCTCTCTCTCTCCCCTCTCTCTCCTCTCTCTCTCTCTCTCTCTCTCTCTCTCTCCCTCCCAGCCGGAGAGCTGCCTTATATAACCTTCTGCCGTCCAGACCGGATCGATCTGGTCCTGTGAGGAGATACAGAACACCCGGGTCTCGGGTCCGGCGCATCCGTGGGACACCGAGAGATGTCTCCCGGGTAACGGGAGCAACAGGACAACAGAATGCTTCATCCGGACAGATAGAACAACGGCAGCGGGAGACGGTTCCAGGTCCGGAATGTTCCAAAGTTTCCGGGCCATATTTTACCTCCGACCGGAGCCAGATGAGGTCACCTGTCAGTTACCTGCTCCGAGCTGTGCTAATTCAAACATGCAGCGGGTGGACTCAAAGTACCGGAACGGATTCTAATTTTATGGACCCGGGAGTTTTATAATTGAAATTATCTTTCCTGTTCAAAATCTGTACAAAAGCTGTTGTATCTTTTTTTAAGCAAACTTTAGCGACCACCGAGACAGACGGAACCAGACGTTCTGCTCGGAGGACGGCGCAACAATCAAAAAACGTTAACAACTTTTGACGTTGCGACGCCACACTGAACGCCGCCCCGTCGACTCGCGTTAAGACCGACCGCCGTCGCCGCCGAGCATTCTACACGTTAGCTTGACACGAAGATAATTTGATTGGCTGTCGCAGGAAATCTGGCCTTCGTCTCAACCAATCACCATCATTTATCAGACTACAGGAAGTCAGCCCCTCTCTCTCTCTCAGTCTCTCTCTCTTAGTCTCTCTCTCTCGTTAGGTAGTGATTATTATGGGACGGCAGACTGGAGGGGACCTGGTGCTAGTCGCCGTGGCAACGACGAAATCAAACAGACAGACAGACAGACAACGGGGCAAGAGGAGGTGCCGTTGTTTTGTTTGTCCGTCGTTTGTTGTTTTTGTTTTTCTTCCCATCATGCAACGGGAGCGCGGCGCGGCTCGTGCGGCAGAAAGGAGAAAAAAGGTGGACGGGATCAGCGTGCTCGGGTCCCGCTGGAGGGAGGTGCTGCAGAGAGAAAGGCGTGGTTAAGAGAGGAGGAGGAGGAGGAGGAGGAGGAGGAGGATGAGGAGGAGGAGCAGGAGGAGGAGGTCCGTCCCGGGATACCTTCTGGGCGCCGGAGAAGGCGTGGTAGAAGCTAGAGACGTAGGTCATGATGGCCTTCTCGTCGGGGCGGGCGGTGCCCACGATGTCTGGGGGGAGGAGGGGAGGGATGAGGAGGTGGGAGGGGACGGAGAGGGAGGAGCGGGGAGGGGAGGAGGGACCATTTTTAAACAGATCAGACTTGAATCAAGGGACAGGAAGTGGAACTGCGGGGGGGCCTGTCAGGAGGAAACATGTCACGTCACACACACACACACACACACACACACACACACACACACACACACACACACACACACACACACACACACACACACACACACACACACACACACACACACACACACACACACACTCCTGCTCTTGAGATGAGTGGAGTGGACCAACAAACAGTATGTGTATGTGTGCGTGTGTGTGTGTTTGCGTGTATGTGTGTGTGTGTGTGTGTGTGTGTGTGCGTGTATGTGTGTGTGTGTGTGTGTGTGTGTGTGTACCTTCTGCGTCCAGCATCTTAGGAATGTCCAGGTATTTCTCCGCCACGTCGAAGGCTGTGTTCAGGTTGGTCATGGGGTCGTCCTGGTGGAGAACCAACGTCATTGCATGTGAATAAATGTCATAATACTAATATACATAATACATAATATAATAATATAATCAGACTAAATATTAATCTACATAGAATGACCCTGTGTGTGTGTGCGTGTGTGTGTGTGTGTGTGTGTGTGTGTGTGTGTGTGTACCTTGCGCAGCTTGCCATAGTCGATGAGTTCGGGGCGGTGACGATGAATCAGAGCACAGAAGCCCAGGCCATCCTTCCAGCTGGGCGAGAGACATAGAGACACATAGAGGGAGAGAGGGAGAGAGACATAGAGACACAGCGACAGAGAGCGGGAGAGAGACATAGAGACACAGAGACAGAGAGCGGGAGAGAGACACAGAGAGAGAGAGAGGGAGAGAGACAGAGACACAGAGAGGGAGAGAGGGAGAGAGACATAGAGAGAGAGAGAGACATAGACACAGAGAGGGAGCGAGGGAGAGAGGCATGGAGACACAGAGAGGGAGAGAGACATAGAGACACAGAGAGGGAGAGAGACATAGATACACAGATAGGGAGAGAGGACGAGAGGGAGAGAGGGTGAAGGGTTAGAGGTAGTTTTAAAAGCATAACTTTATTGTACACTCGTGTGTGTGTGTGTGTGTGTGACAACTTATACTCTTTCTTTGTGAATTAAGCATTAAACTTGCTGAACATGAACAACAAAAAGCACTTTTACGACCGAACAGACAGACAGACACACGTCTCTGAGGTGTTTCAGATCTCCCCCCCGGCTCTCCCCCGGCTCCCCCCTCCTGACCGAGGGATCCCTCTACAGCCGGGCTATCGTCTGTCTCAGAGACCACATCAAGGACCCTCCACCCCCACGACCCCCATGACCCCTCTCCTCACCTCTCCTCTCCTCCCCCCCAACGCGATCACATCTCTCCCTCTGGCCTCAAACCCTCAACTCTCCTCCTCCCTCCCCCCCCCCCCCCCCCCCACCTCGTCTACCATTTCAATCTTTCACCAGGAAGTCAACCTGTGGCGCCCTGAGGTGACCCCCCCAGTGCTCACCGACCAATCAAGAGAGGAGCTGCTGCACGGAACGGAGGGGGGTGGTGGGGTCATGACGACATCACTGCGTCGACGTTCTAGAATCCGGTTGTCTTCGGCCGACCGCTAATTTGCGAGCCGCCATGAGCGTGGTGTGGCTGCGTGTTGAAGCAGTTCTACCAAAGTGTCTTAATGTGACCATTAAAAAGACATTAAAGCGTCATTAGGAAAGACCAGATGCTCACACGATTCTCCGTTATCCATCCAAGATTTTACAAACGTCCCCAAACCCTTCTCACGCTTAAAATAGTTAATCTTTGTTCGCTGTTACTAGTGAGCCATTCAGCAGATGCTGTTCACCAAAGTGGCTTACAGAGAATAAGGAGACATGTTGTTGAGGAGCAGGTAGGGGTTAGACAGTACAGAGACAGGCCATTAAGGAGCAGGTAGGGGTTAGACAGTACAGAGATTTACGAGTTATGATTAATAAAATGTGTGCGTATGAAATATAGAAGCACAACAACAGCTACTACTGTAAGTTGTGTCATGGCGGCAGACGTAACTCTGCTGTCTGCTGACCTCCTGCGGTCCGGCTGTCTGCGCTTGGCTAGCGCTGTCTGCTCCCTGCCAGCGCTCTGCTAACCATTAGTGATGTCTGGGGCTGCTGTGCCTCACCTGCACCTGATTAGCGGGGCAGTTAAAGCGTTACCGGGGGTGGGGGGGTGTTTATGTACACAGCTAATCAGAGCTGGCAGAGAGACCATGAACACACACTCCTCGGCTACCTGAGGGTGGCGGGTGTAGTGTGTGTGTGTGTGTGTGTGTGTGTGTGTGTGTGTGTTTTAGTGTGTTTAGATGGAGGAGGCTGTGTGTCTACGTCTGTCTGTTTTTGCGCGTGTGTGTGTGTGTGTAAGTGTGTTTTCGTGTTTGTGTGTACATGTGTGTGTGTTTTAGCGTGTTCAGATGGAGGAGGCTGTGTGTGTGTGTCTGTCCTTGTGTGTGTATGTGTGTGTACATGTGTGTGTGTGCATGTGTGTGTGTGTGTTTGAGTGTGTGTGGGGGGTGTTGTGTGTGTGTGTGGGTGTGTGTTTTAGTGTGTTCAGATAGGGGAGGCTGCGTGTCTATGTCTGTCTTTGTGTGTGTATGTGTGCGTGTGTGTGTATGCCTGGCTTTGTGTGGTGTGTGTGTGTGTGTGTGTGTGTGTGAAGACAGCGTGTATGTGTGTGTATAAGTGTTGGCGGCGGTTGAGTGTCTGACTGATTCAACAGTCGACCATTAAACTCGTACACACGTTCATTCACGTTGTAACGCTAAACATTGTGCTCAGGAGGAAGGAATTTGTCCGTCGATTTTTCCAGAAAGATTCAGGAATGTCGACAGTAACAGAATGAGAACTTCTAACTCCACGCCAACACTACTACTAGTACTGCCACTCCGACAGCCCTAGCCTAGCCTAGCCTAGCCTGTAGCCTAGCCTAGCATGTCGGGTACCACCTTCTTACAACGCCACGTTTGGCAAATCAGATTACAGCACGAGGCAGGGGGCGGGCTTTGAGTGGTCTTGACAGTTCGGTCTCCCCTAGCAACCGTCTGATTGACTGTGTGAGAGTTTGCCTTGATTGACGGCTCCAGTGCAGCCAACACAAAGGTGGTCAAAGGATGATTGACGTGTTCGACGGTCGGCTTTGAAGATGCAGGTTGACGCGTATTGACACCTTGACACACGCGCATCGCTGTAGAGCGTTCTAGAAGGTTCTTCTACCGGTCGCTCACACGTCTGGAAGACTAACCTGATGTGGAAGTTTTGTATGTTGACGTTCTTGTAGGGCGCCGTTTTCCTCTGGCACCACAGGAGGAGTCCTTCTTTGGCTGATGTCTCTGTGTTCAGGACACACAACCACAACACCATCAGTGTTGACCAACAGTTGAATTAATGAATCAATTAATGAGTTAATTAATTAAGGGCTGGTTGATTAATTAAATAATTGATTAATTGATGAGTTAATTTGTCAATGAATGGGTGAATTATTGAATGAATCATTGATGATGAATGCGATGGATGCATGAGGGAATGAATGAATGAATGAATGAATGTGTGAATGAGAGAGTGTGTGATGAGAGTGTGTGTGATGAGAGTGTGTGTGAATGAGAGTGTGTGTGAATGAGAGAGTGTGTGATGAGAGTGTGTGCAGGTGTTGGGCGGACGTTCCGGTACCTTCCACAGAGATGTCCTGGATGGCGAAGCGGAGGATGATGGTCCAGATCATTCCCAGGGTCATCTTGGCGTTTCCATCGACGATCTCTGCAGGAGGGGGAGGAGCCACAGCGTGCGACGACGTGACATCACAGACGGTTCCAGAACATGTGACTTGTACTGTATATATACGCCTGCATACGTATCCAGTCAATCAATACCAGCTTCTATCGGACTAAACATCAAATAAGCCAATCACTTGATCAATCATCCCCGCTGGGCTGTCAATAACTCGTCTATAACCTGTGGTTGGGCATCAACCAATCAGACGCTTTCAAACTCTCCCGCCTTCTCTAACTGTCAGCGTTTGGTCTAATCCAATCAGAAGGCTCAAACGGACATGTTTGAACAACGGAAAAGTCAGTTAGAAGCTGAGGCTAGCTGGGGGTGTGGCTTAGTGGGTCAGCCGCGGAGGGGCGGAGTCAATAACAAGAGGCTTTAACACTCAGGGCGGGAGGGAGAGGGGTGGACACACCCGAGAGGGGAGGGGCAAATCCAGGCTAATTCAGTGGTTGGGGGATTAGAGTCCCTCCTCTGAATTCACTCATTCGTTCTTTAATTCACTCAGCCATTCATTTGTTATTTAATTCGCTTCTTAGTGTGTTCATTAATTCATTTGTTATTGTGTGAGTTAATTAAGTCTCTACCAATGATCCCCGGGCCTGTGTGTGGCGGGGGGTCACACGCCTGACCCCCAGAGGCCCATAAGCCCCTCCCCGCCGCAACTAAGCCCCTCCCCACTGCTTCTGAGATGGGACTCAGGTCGGCTAATCTGTCTGGAATGCTTCTCTGGCTTAGGCTGCCCTATGCTGTGTGTGTGTGTGTAAGGCATGTAATCTCTACTGAAACAGTGGAGTATTTTTCGCTTTATCAGAGATTTGAGATGATGATGGTGGTGGAGGGGGTGGTGGAGGTGGTCATGTTGATGGTGGTGGTGGTGGTGGAGGAGGTGGTCATGTTGGTGGTAGGGTGGTGGAGGTGGTCGGTGGTGGTGGAAGAGGTGGTGGAGGTGGTCATGTTGGTGGTGGTGGTGGAGGAGGTGGAGATGGAAGTGGAGGTGGTGGAGGAGGTGGAGATGGAAGTGGAGGTGGTGAGGGAGGTGGTCATGTTGGTGGTGGTGGTGGAGGAGGTGGTCATGTTGGTGGTGGTGGTGGAGTAGGTGGAGATGGAAGTGGAGGTGGTGGAGGAGGTGGAGATGATAGAGGAGGTGGTGGAGGTGGTCGTGTTGGGGTGGTGGAGGAGGTGGATGTTGGGGTGGTGGTGGAGGAGGTGGAGGTGGATATTGGGGTGGTGGTGGAGGAGGTGGATGTTGAGGTGGTGTTGGTAGAGGTGGTCGTGTTGGAGGAGGTGGTGGAGGTGGTCGTGTTGGTGGCGGTGGATGTTGGGGTGGTTAAAGAGGTGGTGGTGGGAATGGTGGTGGAGGAGGTGGAGATGGAAGTGGAGGAGGTGGTCGAGTTGGTGGTAGGGTGGAGGTGGAGGTGGTCGTGGTGGTGGTGGAGGTGGTTTCCTACAGGGTTCTTGCTGGGTGGAGTGACAGTACATGAGCACAGCATGACTCCAGCTAACCCCAGACCCCCCCCCCCCCCCCCCTCTAATGATGTGTGTGTGTTTACTTGCTTGCTTGCCTGCGTGTGTGTGTGTATGTGTGTGTGAGTGTTTGTTAGCAACACACCGATCGATAGCGAGCCTCAAGACGTGACGTGTCCTGTCTGACACCTCCCCCCGCCCCCCCGAGCTACTTTGTGCTGAACAAAGAGCCGACTCAGCACCTCGACTGCTGACATCGAGATCCTCTCAGGGAAAACGCAGCGCCAGGCAACCCGTCGGCCAACCGCCGGCGGACGGGAGAGGACCCTTTCCGGAACATGCTAGCTCAACCCGCGGCGGCCGCTGCTGAGCTAGCTAGCGGGCGAGCGAAGCGCCACAATCAAACGTAACCATAAACCGTTATTCCAAGAAAACCAAAGGAATAATTTATTGTTTAAAGCTTTCTGTGGTTTTTGGCGAACCCCCGTTGGATTGGTTGGAGATGAATGCATTACTTTGTAACGTAAGATGTGAACAAAGCTACCGCTAGGCGCTAGCTCATGAGCTGAACCAGCCAACCACCCACCTTCTGCGCCGATGGACACCAGCTTCACTCCCTTGCTGGCGATGAATTCCAGAGCTTTGTTGACGTTGGAGATCTTATGGACTCTCATCTTCCCTCGCTCTGGCTTGGCCAGGCGTTCACCTGGACAGACAGACAGGCAGACAGACAGGGCAGGGCAGGGCAGGAGAGACAGGCAGATAGACAGACAGACAGACAGACAGACAGGCAGGGGAGAGAGACAGACAGACAGAATGATTGTGTTATTGATTGACTGATGTGTTGTCAGCTGTTCTATCCTCATAGTTTATTTCAGGTGCTGCAACACATCCACCAGGTACACTATATACACTGTTATACAGAGTATACGTTTAAGCTGTAAGTTTTACTAACCAAATAAAAACTTTATTTGTACTATTAGTTCCACTATGGCTCTTCCATGTCTGCCATCCACAGGGTCACCAGAGACCTAAAGGCCACTCCCAAACCCTGGTCTCTAATTGGACAGTTTCCCTTCCTCACCTCTCCTCCGATTGGATAGTTTCCCTCCCTCACCTCTCCTCTGATTGGATCGTTCCCTTCCTCACCTCTCCTCTGATTGGACAGTGTGTGGCGGTGAGCGTTCAGGTGCCTGCTGGCTGTCACGCGTGACGCCAGGTGGGCGGCAGCAGCACAGGAGGATGATGTGAGCTGTGCTAAATTTACATTCACATTTACATCTCGGACATTTGGCTGACACCTTTGTCCAAAGCCACTTACAATACAGTACATTTGTCCAAAGAGAGTGAAACAGCAATACGTTGAATATTCAACATTGAACAGAACAAGCCCCAAGCACTTCATCATTTCTAGGTTAATAAAACAGTTTCATAGCTGCTCGGTTAACCCCTTTCTGGTTAACAGCAAAATAGCTCGGATAAGATGCTACACAATGCTCAGTACTATTTTTAAGTGTAATAGGGCTCTAAGAGGGGATGGGATTCGAACCCTGGTTGGGGTAAGTGGGAGTGGCTTAAGGAGGAGAGGTGGGGGGAGTGGGGGGGCGGCTAAGGAGGGAAGCTATGCAGAGTCCAGGTGAACTCTGAACAGGTGAGTCTTGAGTCTCTTGGGGAAACTGGTGAGCGACTCTGCTGTCTTTGTGCCACACACACACACCCACACACAGACACACACACACACACACACACACACACACACACACACACACACACACACACACACACACACACACACACACACAGACACACACACACAGACACACACACACACACACGTTTGTGTGGACCTCCAGGTGTGTTACCTGAGATGACCTCCAGTAGCAGCATGAGCTTCAGGCCGTCCCTGAAGTCCTCCTCGATGTTGTCGATCTGCGTCCCGGCCTTCCTCAGGTGGGAGTTACACCATGCTGTGAACGTCTGGGAGGGGGAGAGACAGGGAGAGAGGGAGACAGGGAGAGAGAGACAGGGAGACAGGGAGACAGGGTGAGAGGGAGACAGGGAGAGAGGGAGAGGGAGACAGGGAGAGAGAGAGACAGGGAGAGAGAGAGATAGAGACATGTCATGTCATGGTTCTGTTAGCTAAATCACAATTTCAATATGTTTCTTAGGTGTTTTGTACATCTGAACACACACACACACACACACACACACACACACACACACACACACACACACACACACCACACACACACACACACACACACACACACACACATGCTCAGTTGGCTGAGAGCACAGCTTTCAGACTGCATATTCTGTGTGTGTGTGTGTGTGTGTGTGTGTGTGTGTGTGTGTGTGTGTGTGTGTGAATTAAATAGATTTTTCTCAGTTGACAGTTGGTATGTTTCCATGGAAATGATATCTGCTGGCAGAGGGAAAACTACTGACTCTGTGAATCGGGGAACAATCACATGTCTGTTGTTGCCACAGTTTAATACTGTACTTTTCCCTGTTTATTGGAAATAATCTCGTAAAAGTGTTAAATATACAGCAGATCAATACAGCCAGGTCTATACTGTCTATATAGATATGGGAATATAGATACTAGACATAGGTATATATATACATATATATATCTATATATAGATACTGCACATACGGTATATATTGATAGATATTTGACCCTGTCCATCACCCCCAGCACAACTCGCTCATGCACACGGTGTTTACATGTGACCACAACACACTGAGAGTTCCTGTATGTACTGTATATATATCTCTCTCCCCAGCAGCGCCTGGACTAGCCGCCGCGGCACCGCTGGCACGCCAAGACACTAACAGGCTAACAAGCTAACAGAAAACAGCTGCCCCCCCCGCTAGACAGGAGCTGGCGTGAGCCCCGCCTGGCATCGCCGCGGCAACCCCTGCTGCGTGGTACCCGGCGTGTCACATTGACCAGACGTCATGGGAGCAGGGTGGGGGGGGTCATTATGCCGGATTTCCACCGAGAGGGAGTTTGCTGGAAGAGGAGGAGGAGGACCTGAAGGAGAGCGGTCAGACCTCGCCCACCCGCACGCATGAAAGCCCGGCTTTGTCTCTCTCTCTCTCGCTCTCTTCTCTCTCTCTCTCTCTCTCTCTCTTCTCTCTCGTCCTCTCTCTCTCTCTCTCTCTCTCTCTCTCTCTCTCTCTCTCTCTCTCTCTCTCTCTTGGAGGAAGCCACTTAAAAGCTCCCAGGACCGCCGGCCGGCCGGGTGCGCCGTGGTGAGGTCATCGCGTCACCGGGAGGAGTTTACACGGCTATCAATAAAACGTGGAGCGCTTCGGAGCCGGGTCTTCAGATGTGTGTTGGGGGTGGCGGGGGTGGAGCTATGAGAGGCCACCCGATGGAAGGAGGAGAGGAAAAAAAAAAAACGCACACGAGGATGGGATGCAGATTATATGGTGGGCCGGGTTCGGAGAGGCCGCTGACAGATACACGAGGAATTGAGATTGATCTGTTTCCGAAAATAACACCAGCCAGTGTCTACTCTCCCCGGTCTCCATACACCCGCGCGCTGTCGTGTCGGAGGGAGTCGGGGACATTCGGAATGTCACGCCTAAAGTTTCCCACTGCAAAAAGAAAACCCGAGAAGATTTTTCAGTTGAAGCTCAATTGCGGGTCTCGCTGGAAGCTGGCGAAACAAACAGAAACCCAAACATGGGTCTCGTCTCGCTTTAACGACTTCATTACGCTGAGATGATGTCTCAGAAAGATTGTTTTGGAGGGAGGAAGCAGGGCTAAAGAAAACATCCTAACCTTCAGAAGGGATTACGAGAAGAGTGAGGAGGAAAGGACACAGTTGGTCGATGGAAGTCCATGGATGGAATGCCGGCTTGTTAGCGGGACGGGGGACGGAAGGGGTGCGTTTGATTCGGTGGTCTGGGTGGCTGGAATTAGCCGACGGGCCCCTGCGGCGGATTCATTAACTCTGTGGGTGACTGAGGATCGCCGGGGCCGGGGGGAGGAGAACCAGCATCCAGCTCACATGACTAAACGCCTGCGTGTCTGAAAGGCTGACGGACTGACCGACCGCCAACTAACTGTCGAACCATCCGACTACTTAAGAGACTAACTGACTGGTGCGCTTTGTTAAGGCATGTAGCTTGGTCTATTTTTAGCACAGAGACATTCAAATCCCATTTTGATTTGTGAGAATGCTTTCTGTTTCCCCTGCCTTTGGGAACCCAAGGACAAAATCCACACTAGTTTCTCCCTCAGGAACGTTCCAGAACTGCCCTATAGTCTGCAGGAGGAACCATCCGGGGATGTTCTCCCTCTACTTTTACATCCCACATCATCACCTCATCTGGATGACCTCATCCCAGAGGGACCCTGCTGCGTGAAATGAGTCCCAGGGCTTCGTGTGGCTCCCCTCCATCGCAGGGAAATGACATTTCAGCGGTCGAGCACCTGGAAGAGTTAGCGGTCGTAAATACGTCAAGACCTCCGCACCCCCCCAGAAGCCTAAGCCCTGGCAGTTAACCACTGCATGGGGGGGTCAGGGGTCAAGAGCTGGAGGTGAGGAAGAACCATCAACCCCTTAGGGCACCATAGACATACAGTATATAGATACAGTACATAGGCGCTGCGTTGGCCTTCGGATCGTACGTCAACGTCGTGAGAAATGTCAACGTTTTAGTGCCTTTTTACCCATAAAAACAGCAGCTCTCCCTGTTCACTTGTATATGTTCATTCCAATATGGTGGCGACATTGATGTATGGCAGCAACGGGCTGAAGCAGTCAATGTGGCGTCTCTGTACCGTATATACAGTATGCCTATGTATATAGTATGTCTATAGCAGGCAAGGTGCCAGTCTCCAATCAGGATGCAGAATGCACTCGATTCACGCTACAGAACCAGACAACAGACGTGTGGTGGCGGCGGCCAGGGAACATTCGCTCCCGATTATTTAGGAGCGCTAGTCCCCGCAGACGTTCTGTCCTGCTTCCTCCTGACACCTCCTTCCCCTAGAACCTCCTCCTAACCTCCTCCTCCTCCTGGTACTTGAGACCCCGCCAGCTGGTTTAAGGCAGCAGCCTGCAGCTGCACACCTCCTCATAGTCACCCCCTTACAGGAGAACCCAGCCACCTTTCCATATTGTTATATTGTTTTATTGTACTGTATCGCTCTATTCTATTCTATTCTATTCTCCTCCTTTCCACCGAAACCTAGCTCCAAGACAGCTCCTCCTCCTCCATCTTCTATTTGTTCCTAATCACCTCCTTCTGGTATCTTCCAGACACCTCCTCCTCCTAGCTCCTACTAAACATTTGCTACAACTTCTACAGCAGAACTTTTTTCTTGTTTTGAAGCTCTTGGTAGTTTTGCTGGTATGCTTTGATTGTCCTCAGCCTCACCATCTGCTAAAGACTAAATGCTCTGACTAGCTCCCGAGTACTGCTAACTACCGAGTACTGCTAGCTACAGAGTACCGCTAGCTACCGTAGCTACCGAGTACTGCTAGCGTTTATCTCCCTCCCGTCTG
>PIJE02000164.1:230726-283226 GCA_002895965.2 Coryphaenoides rupestris
CTTGCCTCAGCCGAGGGGGATTGTACTAATATGGACGGGAATCAGGAAATATTTTCCTAACCACATTTGATGAGTGGGGCCGATGTATAAGGGAGGGATGAGGGAGGTGGGGGAGGGGGCAGACGGGAGGGAGATAAACGCTAGCAGTACTCGGTAGCTAGCGGTACTCGGTAGCTAGCGGTACTCTGTAGCTAGCGGTACTCGGTAGCTAGCAGTACTCTGTAGCTAGCAGTACTCGGTAGTTAGCAGTACTCGGGAGCTAGTCAGAGCATTTAGTCTTTAGCAGATCATCCATCTGCTAAAGACTAAATGCTCTGACTAGCTCCCGAGTACTGCTAACTACCGAGTACTGCTAACTACATAGTACTGCTAGCTACCGAGCACCGCTAGCTACGAGTACCGCTAACTACCGAGTACTGCTAGCTACCGAGTACCGCTAGCTACCGAGTACTGCTAGCGTTTATCTCCCTCCCGTCTGCCCCCTCCCCCACCTCCCTCATCCCTCCCTTATACATCGGCCCCACTCATCAAATTTAGGAGATGATACAGCTGACACCGCAGAGGCCCCGCCCCCCCTGCACACATCACCTTCGCCTGATTGGCTGTAGGGCACACACCCCACCCCCCCACCCGTCTCCCCAGGCTATAGGCTAGGCTACGCTAGGTTACGCTAGGAACACAGCTAATGTATGCTAACTCCAGGGCAGGTCTCTTGAGGTAGCAGCAGTCGTGTGGTGGTTTGACGAGATACTAATGGTGGTGTTTGCGGGGGAATTATACCTGTTAATGTTGATGTTGTTCAGAGTTCACCTGGACTCTGCAAAGCTTCCCCCCTTAAACCCCCCAATTTCCCACTACCCCCTGGGCCTTCCCTCTCCTAACCCGAGCACTAACTTGCATGTTTGTACGTCTTGCCACTGAATAATAGTACTTAGCATTGTTTATCATATTGTATGTTCTTAGATGTTGGTACTGCACTCAGAATGGCACTTCTGCTCTTATCCCAGATATTATGCAGACAACCTAGCAATTATGAAACTCGTTCTATTAACCTTGCAAACATGAATGCTTAAAACCGGTGCTATTCTAATCTTTATGTACCATCAGCAATATGTTGCCGTCTCTCTTTCGTCAAATGCACATCTTGTAAGTCGCTTTGGATAAAAGTGTCCAAATGCCCTAAATGTAAATGTTAATGTAAATTAATAAAATAATACAACTATATGTTTATTACATTTTTTGTTCAAACGAAGACAACTATTTGAAATAGTACAAATGTTTTTATTTTATTTAAGGATATATTTAGATTCATTGCAATTCATGTCATCGACGCAACCACCACAGGTCTCCGTGGTAACGAAAGATGAACGATAATTCACGGTCACGGTGAATTACCGTCCAGCAAACAAAATATGTTTCTCAGGCTTCAAACCAAAGAAATTATTTTCCTGAATATTTCTTTCAGCGGCCCGTTTATTATAAGCACAACGTTGGAAGTCTGACAGCGACAAAATGAGCAAAAAATAAAATAATGACAATATGGAGTCGGACGTCAGGGTGAAGCTGGAAACCCTGTAGACTGACTGACTGACTGACTGGCTGGCTGGCTGGCTGGCAGGCTGGCTGGCTGACTGGCTGACAAGCTGGCTGACTGGATGACAGGCTGACTGGCTACAGTGACTTGCTTGCTTACTTGCTTGCTGGTGCACCAGCCGATATTCAAATCCAGCATCGAGTCTCCCTCACTGTGCAGTAAAAGACTCACACATTTACATGGAGCAGAGACAACACCGCATGTAATGTCAGACCAGGGAGGGCGGGAGGGAGGGAGGGAGTGAGGAGGGAGGAGGGAGGGAGGGAGGAGGGAGTGAGTGAGTGTGTACAGATGCACCGGCTCCCTTGCAGGTGTTTAGACAGCCGTGTAAACAACGCCTGATGCTCAGTGTGTAACTGTAGACGCTGCCACGATCTCCCACCACCAGCTCCACCACCACTACCACCACCACCACCACCTCCCTCCATCGCCACCATCACCACCACCACCAACAGCACTATCACCACCTCCACCAGCACTACCACCACCACTCCCGCCACGGTCACAGAGCCAATATAAACACAGCCTGAGGTCCCCCCCTCACTTACCCCGGTGGTCCGGTGGCCCACACACACACACACACACACACACACACACACACACACACACACACACACACACACACACACACACACACACACACACACACACACACACACATATACAGAGGCACCAGGTCGGCCATTGGGTCGTATGTCAACATCGCTGTCGCCATATTGGAGAGGCCCAGACTGGCCTGTAAACACACACGGGTAAACTGGGGGGGGATGCAGTCTGGATGGCTAATGTTGGGCTGGGAGGTGGTCTTACTTGCTAGTGGGCGGGGCTTAATGGAGCACATGAATGGCAAATGATAAATTGATTGCATTTATATAGCGCTTTAATCCAAAGGGCTTTAGATTGCCTCACATTCACCCATTCATACACACATTCATGCACCGATGGCGGTGTCAACCAGTGGAAGGAACAGCCAGGCTGGTTGGGGTTAGGTGGTGCCTTGCTCAGGGACACCACGACCCTTAGCAATGGCTGAAGTGTTCCAAGATATTTGCGAACAATATCCACCTTGAAACAAACATTAAATGTGTCGTGATTGATTTTGAAAGGTAGTGTTCTATTCTCAACGCTGTAAACATTGCAGAGTCTGCAGCAAGCATAACAGTGATAAAACCTGCACGCACAAGACCTGCTCCCTCATTAAAATCACTTCAACGGTGGAAATATGAGCGTCCCTATTTTCCGTCCAAGTCAAGGTGAGGGTTTTGGGCGTCGCGACCCTAAAGCGATACAGCACATAAACACAACATCCGGATCTCAAGTGATACAGCACATAAATACTGCTGAATGAGTCCCTGGAATGCAAACTAAGACACACCACTGCAAACTCAACACTCTGGACAACTAGACGAACATCGAACTCTGGTTTTAAGTATTTTGCCGTCTGTGAGCGACAGAGGCCACTCGGAGACTAGTTCACCCCTCCAATCGTGGGACCTGCCGTCGAGGGTAAGTCTCGGTTCTCACATTCTCCGTGGAAAAGTGAAACGAGAGCTCGGTTCTAACTTTTCGGGGAGAGAAGTGAGCCAAGAACGAAGGGAACCGAGGGCTTCCCATAAATCTGAACCGCGTCATAGAGACCCGATGACCTGTTGACTTATAAATGGGAAGAGTGCCGCGTGCTCGCTTACCATCTCATGTTCGATTACCACAGTGATATATTGCCTCTCTCTTTCAACAAATGTACTCTTTGTAAGTCGCTTTGGAGAAAGATGTCTGACAAATTCCCTAAATGTAAATTTTTGCATTCCGAAAATAAAAGCCCTGATAGAGGAACAAACCATGAATTTCCCCATGGTTGATTTATGAATTTCCCAGTGCAAGTGAAAAACTCACCAGACCACACAAACACAGAGTCGCTGGTGGTCCACAATGTGTGGTCTCCAGTCGTGTCACACCACAAGAACATTTAAGATAATTACCCCCCCCACTCCCCTCACAACACGCGTCCTCCTTCTGGAGAGGATAATGAGCTACAGTAGCACATTAGGGTCGGAAGGAGTCGCCCTGGAAGCTGTTGGCTCCTGGCAGCCAATCAGGGATGAGCCCCTGTGTTCAAACTGGACCACTTGGAGCGGACTACCAGATAACCACACCTATCACATGGTCACATGACAATCACCAATTAGCTTGTGGGGCTGGGGAAATAACCCTGCTAAGCTAATCCACCAACACCTCCAATCAAAGCTTACGTCTCTCTCCCTTTCTCCCATAGCCTCCTCTCTCCCTCTCTCTCTCTCTCCCTCTCTCTCTCTGCAGTGGAGGCTGCTGCACGGGAGATATTGCATTGCTCAGAGATGAAAGGTCACATGACGGTGTCACATGACCCGGGCCAGCCTGTAAGGTGAGCCACAGTGAGCACCTGCCTGCTGTTGCACAGAACAAACACCACATCACCAGTCAGTAAACAAACCAGCGACAACGCCAAGACACCAGTCACTAAACACCCCAGCCACCACGATACCAGTCAGTAAACAAACCAGCGACAATGCCAAGACACCAGTCAGTAAACACACCGGCCACCACGATAACAGTCAGTAAAAACAGCCACCACAATACCAGTCAGTAGACACACCAGCTACCACGATACCAGTCAGTAAAACCAGCCGCCGCGCCACAATATCAGTCAGTTAACAAACCAACCACCACGATACCAGTCAGTAAACAAACCAGCCACCACAACAGCGGACAATAACGTTGAAATGGGGTCAGATTCCAAACATCTCTCTCACTCTCTCTCTCTCTCTCTCTCTCTCTCTCTCTCTCTCTCTCTCTCTCTCTCTCTCTCTCTCTCTCTCTCTCTCTGCAGTGGAGGCTGCTGCACGGGAGATATTGCATTGCTCAGAGATGAAAGGTCACATGACGGTGTCACATGACCCGGGCCAGCCTGTAAGGTGAGCCACAGTGAGCACCTGCCTGCTGTTGCACAGAACAAACACCAGTAATCAGTAAACAAACCAGCGACAATGCCAAGACACCAGTCACTAAACACCCCAGCCACCACGATACCAGTCAGTAATACCAGCCACCACGATACCAGTCAGTAAAAACAGCCACCACAATACCAGTCAGTAGACACACCAGCTACCACGATACCAGTCAGTAAAACCAGGCGCCGCGCCACAATATCAGTCAGTTAACAAACCAACCACCACAATACCAGTCAGTAAACAAACCAGCCACCACAACAGCGGACAATAACGTTGAAATGGGGTCAGATTCCAAACATCTCTCTCTCTCTGTCTCCCACTCACATCCGATCAATAACAGATCAGATACTGATCGTAATTTCAGACGGTCCACACCCGTCCCAGTTTCTAGATACAGAAGGACGTTGGGGAACGTAGTGGAACCATCTGCCCTGGGCCAGCGTGTCCAAAGTATTGATCTGAGTGGTCATACATGATCGTATTAACTGGGCCCTGTGAATATTGATTGTTGCGGCGGTGATTGTGTCAGCCCTGTGTTGCGGGGCATTAATCGTGTTTCAAAGTCGTTCAGAGTCGTTGTACTTGAAAGATGAAACATGATTGATGATTGGCCCAATCAGAGTGAGTGCACACGGCTAGCAAAAAACACCAAGCTAACAGGTCTTCTGCGCACGACGTTGATAAGCCAAAAAAGCTTTTTATTCTTCCAGAGAACGAGAGAGAGGCTGAAATAAAAGAGGAAAAAAAACATGGAAAGCCAAGTGAAAAGAAACCATTTTCCTTGGAACCATTAAAACCCACTCACCGTCACAATACGGAGCGTGAGTGTGAGCACGGTGGCGGAGGGGTGGGAGCAGAAGAAGCAACAAAGTGAGGAAGAAATTGACCAATTAGGGGAGGATAAATAACACACAAAAAGAAAAGTGAGAATTGTGTTGCTGTGAGCTCTGTGTTCGCTGTTCCAAATAACAGACCGTTCAGATGTTTTTGTCCACAATACAGAAAGCATGAGGATGAGTTACAAAGGAGTTGGGGGTGGTCGGGGGTGATGGTCTGGCAAATGAATGGAAACATGCGGCTGTCCCATCCGATAGGCCCGTGTCGGCCATCTTGGTGCGGCGATTGATAAATTATCACGCGGGAGTCCCGACCGGCCGTGAACAAGCGGCGACGGCGCAACCAAACATGCTCCTTTGTTGCCGAGACCTCAAAGACTCCCTTGTGCCTGCGCTGTCCTGCTTCACCTCACTTCCATGCACCCTCCCATCCTCCACCTCCTCCACCTTCCTCACCTGCTGCGTTCACGCCCCGCCCACCCCCCGCCCCACAGAATGAAGGGTGTGTCTGCTGCTGCGGCAGCTGATTTCCACGGCTATCTGTTTACTCAAAGCAGACTGCTCTCCCTCTCTCCCTCCCTCTCTCCTCCTCCCTCCTCTCTCCTCCTCATCCTCATCCTCCTCCTCCTCGCTAGCGTGAAGACGCGCCACAGCTGCTCCCCGTGCAGGAGGCAGCGAGAGAGCATGCCAGTGTAGATATCATGCAGTGTGGAGAGCATGCCAGTGTAGAGAGCATGCAGTGTGGAGAGCATGAAGTGTGGAGAGCATGCAGTGTGGAGAGCATGCAGTGTGGAGAGCATGCAGTGTGGAGAGCATGAAGTGTGGAGAGCATGAAGTGTGGAGAGCATGCAGTGTGGAGGAGCCTGCGTGTAGAGAGCATGAAGTGTGGAGAGCATGCAGTGTGGAGAGCATGCAGTGTAGGATTCATGCAGTGTGGAGAGCATGCAGTGTGGAGAGCATGCAGTGCGGGGAGCATGCAGAGTGAGGAGCATGCAGTGTAAGAGCATATAGTGTATAGAGCATGCAGTGCAGAGAGCATGCAGTGTGTAGAGCCTGCGTGTGTAGAGCATGCAGTGTGTAGAGCATGCAGTGCAGAGAGCATGTAGTGTGTAGAGCTGCAGTGTAGATATCATGCAGTGTGGAGAGCATGCAGTGTGGAAGCATGCAGTGCGGGAGCATGCAGAGTGAGGAGCATGCAGTTAGAGAGCATATAGTGTATAGAGCATGCAGTGCAGAGAGCATGCAGTGTGTAGAGCCTGCGTTGGTAGAGCATGGCAGTGTGTAGAGCATGCAGTGCAGAGAGCATGTAGTGGTGTAGAGCATGCAGTGCAGAGAGCTAACAGAGGAGAACAAATTCCTAAATATTGTAAATATTCTGATTCTGATCCCTCCAATTCATGTTATCCGTAGTATTCTTTTGCACATTCCGCATCTCCACTTTCCATTTCACTGCATATCCTGTATTTGTATATGATGAATAAACTTCTTACATTTTTAATCTTGAGCGTGCCGAGAGTTGATCTTACAACGTGCACAGCATGCGGCCAGACACACGTGCGTGCATATGTGTCTGGTTTTCTGCGGTTTTGATTAACAGTATTAGCCACGGAAAGACTCGACCTCCCCCACTCCTCCCCCCCCCCCCGCTATATCCCTTCCATGTGCTTCTGGAAGGTTCCGCAGGGCTAACATGCGCCAGGGGTCGCCTGTAAAAGCCTCTTTCCACAGAGGCCTGAGGGGTCTGCACCGCAATCCAAGACATGTGAGACAGTTTTCTGGGTTGTTGTTTTTTTTTGTACAGGTTCCAGACATGTTTGTAGCACCGTGGTTCTACAGACCCCCCCGACCCGTCCTCCTGGCAGGAAGTGATGTCGTGACCCCTAATTCCACGCTGGAATTCCCACAGCGCTCCAATAGTCTCAGCTCGTTCTCCCCGACCACCGCCGCCGTCGCCAGATGAACTGGGGAAAGAACGCCGTTTGTTTGATTTGGGCAAAGAAATCAAACTCAACCGCGCGATCTTCCTGGGATTGTGGAGTTCAATTGCAAACGCTGAGAGAAGCATTTCAAGTTCAACCAAGTCTGGCCTGGAAACGCCAGCAGTCTGAGAGAACTGGCAGGGGGCGTGATTTGGCGTGGATGTGAGGATCGCGAGGTGACGATAGCAGACATCTCGTGTGCGTCCGACGCCGAGCGACCAGTCAAAAGTCAGAATCACGGACAGAACAACTGCATCGTGTCAAGTCCGCGTGTCGTAACTGCAGGAGACAATGAACAAAAACAGTGAAATTGTTGTGATTTCCAGGCCAGCCAAACTCTTGTGAACGACATCGCCGCTCGCTAGACGGAACTAGCAAGGGTTTCGTCACACCGCAAGCGTCTGGCAACGGGAGTATCTGTGGTCCACCAAGGAAACGGATTTAAAACTACAAATCACCATGAAGGACAACAGAGGGGGGTGGGGGTGGGGGTCCTCCAGAACATGGGGGGCGGAGCCAAGTGAACCCAGACCCAGACAGAGGTCCACAGAAATTGATAGCATTCAGAACATGCATGATGTATGAATGAAGGGGTTCATGTCATAGTCAAGTGTTCAGTAACATGACAGACAGGCAGACAGGCGGACTGACAGCTACTGCAGAGCCCAGATGGGTCTCTTGGGTACTACTAGGTAGATGACTAGATAGATGGAGAGATACCGTAGAGAGAGACAGACAGACAGAGACCGACAGATAGAGAGACAGTGTTTGAGAGAGAGAACCGGGCCAGAATGTTGAGAGAGACATTCAGACAGAGACAGACAGAGACAGAGAGAGACCAGCATGTTGAGAGAGAGAAAGAAAGAGAGAGAGACCATCATGTTGAGAGAGAGAGAGAGAGAGAGACCAGCACGTTGAGAGAGAGAGAGACCAACATGTTGAGAGGGGGAGAGACCAGCGTGTTGAGAGAGAGAGACCAGCGTGTTGAGAGAGAGAACAGCGTGTTGAGAGAGAGACAGAGAGAGACCAGCATGTTGAGAGAGAGAGAGACCAGCATGTTGAGAGAGAGAGGGAGAGACCAGCGTGTTGAGAGAGAGAGAGAGAGACCAGCGTGTTGAGAGAGAGAGAGAGAGAGAGATACCAGCATGTTAAGAGAGAGAGAGAGAGAGAGAGAGAGAGAGAGAGAGAGAGAGAGAGAGAGAGAGAGAGAGAGAGAGAGAGAGAGAGAGAGAGAGAGAAAGAGAGGCCAGCGTGTTGAGAGAGCGAGACTCTAGAGTGATGCCCCCTCGGCCAGCTGGTTCTGGGACTCTATTCATAAAACCAAGCAGAGCCACCAGACAGAAACCCCATTAGAATAAACCAAATTATAAGAAAACAAAAAGAAAACTACCTCACGCACTGGAAAGAATCAACCAGAAAACAGAGTCAATTAGAATGCTATTTGGCCCTAAACAGACAATACACAACGGCAGAATACCTGTATTTTCTATATTTTTTACTTTTACTGTATATATTTAGTTCTTTATAAATATACTTTTTATTTACCACTCGCTTTGGCACTGTAAATGTACGTTTCCCATGCCAATAAAGCTCTTTAAATTGAATTGAAATTGAAATTGAATCGAGAGAGAGACCAGCGTGTTGAGAGAGCGCAGGGTTCTGCTGACCGCAGCGCTGCAGATAATGAGATGAATCTCTTAATTACGCCACACACTCTGTTCACAGCGCGTTGGACCGCCGTTCTGCTTTCAGTCCCGACAAAAGGGACGCAGTGAACTGAAACAGGACCCGACACCGCGGCAGCCCACCGGCTGCAGGGCAGCGAGGGCTTTACCGTTGGCACGGGACAGCAGAGAATCGAACCTGCGGTTTTCGACGAGGCACATAATGAGGTGAGATGGTTGAGCCATCAAGCTGCCCATGAATGCTTATTTTTTTTATGTTTAAAGCCCAAAGCACACAGGCTGCGAATTTCCGTTCATATTTGTCGTGTGACCCGGAAAAGTGTGGTTTGATCGGATCGCACGAAATGTAGCCGGGCTTTGGCTCCACTTTGTGTACGACTCAAGTCCGCTTTGGACACAAACGTTCTAAAATGTTATTCTGCGTCCGTCTCGACCGAGCCGCGAGCTGCGGGCTTCGGGCGGGCGTAGGAGGAGTCCTGTGTGGATGGAACAAAGTGCAGGATGCATACTTCTCCTGAGCGTCGCTGGCAGGTGAAGGCGTCGGGGGGTTAAAGGGTTTGTCTGAATTAAAAAAAGCAAACGCAGCGTCCGGATCTCAGCAACCAAACTCTCCGAATTGATGCTGATGGCACAGTGATGAAGAAAAGAGAGTGAGGAGGAGGAGGGGGAGGTGGAGGGAGGAGGGGGGACAGGCGGACAGAAGTTTAAAACCTTTTTTTATTGTCCCGCTGTGCGTGAACTGCGTGAGGTAGCTCGAACCGACACGGACATCATCCACACCTTCATCACGGTCCCTGCGCGGGTTCATGTGGTGATTCGTCACCAGCTGGTCATGTCGATGAAGAGTAAGACCCCATGGAAGCCTCCACCCTCCTCCTCCTCCTACTCCATCTTCCTCCAACAGAGAACATGACACTCGATCCATGCATGAGGCCTTCCTCTGACTGGGCCGAGAGGGGTATATATGCTCCCAGGCCTTGAGGCGGGGCGCCGACCCCCCATTCATCCAGCCAAACCAAGGGAGCGCAGGGAGAGCACGTGCCCGGGGGGGCAGAGAGTCTCAGGGAAAGCCCCTTCTGGAGAGTCATAGCGCACTGTGACTCAGCCAACATCTTCAGCACTTGTGTCCAATCAGATGTAGGGTGGATAGATCAGCCTCCAACCAGCAGCCTCCTCACCAGTGGATTGCCACCGGTCGAACTGGTAGACCGGTAGGTTAATCCTTCCAGGTAAGGTAAATCCCTTGGCAGCAGGTGGGTGGACTGGACACGTCCACTTTGTGAAGTCACACATGGGTAGCTTCTTGAAATGGCTTGCAGCAGCCAGCGGCACAATAAAGTGACGTCAGGAGCATTAGGGTTAGATGGGTGTCTTGCTCAGGGACACCTCGACACGAGCCTGGGGATCGAACCAGCAACCTTCCTGTTGCCAGGCAACCGCTCTTACCTTCTGAGCTACTGCCGCCCCACTATTTCCCCTTCCTCATGTGCAACAACGGTCCATAACTCTCTCTGCAGTGGAGGCTGCTGCACGGGAGATATTGCATTGCTCAGAGATGAAAGGTCACATGATGGTGTCACATGACCCGGGCCAGCCTGTAAGGTGAGCCACAGTGAGCACCTGCCTGCTGTTGCACAGAACAAACACCAGTAATCAGTAAACAAACCAGCGACAATGCCAAGACACCAGTCACTAAACACCCCAGCCACCACGATACCAGTCAGTAAAAACAGCCACCACAATACCAGTCAGTAGACACACCAGCTACCACGATACCAGTCAGTAAAACCAGGCGCCGCGCCACAATATCAGTCAGTTAACAAACCAACCACCACAATACCAGTCAGTAAACAAACCAGCCACCACAACAGCGGACAATAACGTTGAAATGGGGTCAGATTCCAAACATCTCTCTCTCTCTGTCTCCCACTCACATCCGATCAATAACAGATCAGATACTGATCGTAATTTCAGACGGTCCACACCCGTCCCAGTTTCTAGATACAGAAGGACGTTGGGGAACGTAGTGGAACCATCTGCCCTGGGCCAGCGTGTCCAAAGTATTGATCTGAGTGGTCATACATGATCGTATTAACTGGGCCCTGTGAATATTGATTGTTGCGGCGGTGATTGTGTCAGCCCTGTGTTGCGGGGCATTAATCGTGTTTCAAAGTCGTTCAGAGTCGTTGTACTTGAAAGATGAAACATGATTGATGATTGGCCCAATCAGAGTGAGTGCACACGGCTAGCAAAAAACACCAAGCTAACAGGTCTTCTGCGCACGACGTTGATAAGCCAAAAAAGCTTTTTATTCTTCCAGAGAACGAGAGAGAGGCTGAAATAAAAGAGGAAAAAAAACATGGAAAGCCAAGTGAAAAGAAACCATTTTCCTTGGAACCATTAAAACCCACTCACCGTCACAATACGAGCGTGAGTGTGAGCACGGTGCGAGGGGTGGGAGCAGGAAGAAGCAACACAGTGAGGAAGAAATTGACCAATTAGGGGAGGATAAATACACACAAAAAGAAAGTGAAAAATGGTGTTGCTGTGAGCTCTGTGTTCGCGTTTCCAAATAAAAGACGTTCAGATGTTTTGTCCACAATACAGAAAGCATGAGGATGAGTTACAAAGGAGTTGGGGGTGGTCGGGGTGATGGTCTGGCAAATGAAATGGAAACATCGGCTGTCCATCCGATAGGCCCGTCGGCCATCTTGGTGGGCGATGATAAATTATTCACCGGGAGCCCGACGGCGTGACAAAGGCCGCGCAACCAAACATGCTCCCTTTGTGCCGAGACCTCAAAGACTCCCTTGTGCTGCGGCTCCTGCTCTCCCACCTCCTGCACCCTCCCACCTCCACCTCCTCCACCTCCTCACCTGCTGCGTCACCCCCCGCCCACCCCCCGCCACAGAATGAAGGGTGTGTCTGCTGCTGGCAGCGTTTCCACCGGTATCTGTTTACTCAAAGCTGACTCCCTCCCTCTCTCCTCCTCCTCTCTCCTCCTCCTCCTCTCTCCATCCTCATCCTCCTCCTCCTCGCTAGCGTGAAGACGCGCCACAGCTGCTCCCGTGCAGGAGGCAGCGAGAGAGCATGCAGTGTAGATATCATGCAGTGTGGAGAGCATGCAGTGTAGAGAGCATGAAGTGTGGAGAGCATGCAGTGTGGAGAGCATGCAGTGTGGAGAGCATGCAGTGTGGAGAGCATGCAGTGTGGAGAGCATGCAGTGCAGAGAGCATGCAGTGTAGAGAGCATGCAGTGTGGAGAGCATGCAGTGTGGAGAGCATGCAGTGTGGAGAGCATGCAGTGCAGGGAGCATGCAGAGTGAGGAGCATGCAGTGTAGAGAGCATACAGTGTATAGAGCCTGCAGTGTGTAGAGCATGCAGTGCAGAGAGCATGCAGTGCAGAGCATGTAGAGTGAGGAGCATGCAGTGCAGAGAGCATGCAGTGTGTAGAGCCTGCAGTGTGTAGAGCATGCAGTGCAGAGAGCATGCAGTGCAGAGAGCATGTAGTGTGTAGAGCATGCAATTCAGAGAGTTCGCAACAAATGACAAAACCTAAACTAAATATTGTAAATATTCTGATTCTGATCCCTCCAATTCATGTTATCCGTAGTATTCTTTTGCACATTCCGCATCTCCACTTTCCATTTCACTGCATATTCTGTATTTGTATGTGATGAATAAACTTCTTACATTTTTAATCTTGAGCGTGCCGAGAGTTGATCTTACAACGTGCACAGCATGCGGCCAGACACACGTGCGTGCATATGTGTCTGGTTTTCTGCGGTTTTGATTAACAGTATTAGCCACGGAAAGACTCGACCTCCCCCACTCCTCCCCCCCCCCGCTATATCCCTTCCATGTGCTTCTGGAAGGTTCCGCAGGGCTAACATGCGCCAGGGGTCGCCTGTAAAAGCCTCTTTCCACAGAGGCCCGAGGGGTCTGCACCGCAATCCAAGACATGTGAGACAGTTTTCTGGGTTGTTGTTTTTTTTTGTACAGGTTCCAGACATGTTTTGTAGCACCGTGGTTCTACAGACCCCCCCGACCCGTCCTCCTGGCAGGAAGTGATGTCGTGACCCCTAATTCCACGCTGGAATTCCCACAGCGCTCCAATAGTCTCAGCTCGTTCTCCCCGACCACCGCCGCCGTCGCCAGATGAACTGGGGAAAGAACGCCGTTTGTTTGATTTGGGCAAAGAAATCAAACTCAACCGCGCGATCTTCCTGGGATTGTGGAGTTCAATTGCAAACGCTGAGAGAAGCATTTCAAGTTCAACCAAGTCTGGCCTGGAAACGCCAGCAGTCTGAGAGAACGGGCAGGGGGGCGTGATTTGGCGTGGATGTGAGGATCGCGAGGTGACGACAGCAGACATCTCGTGTGCGTCCGACGCCGAGCGACCAGTCAAAAGTCAGAATCACGGACAGAACAACTGCATCGTGTCAAGTCCGCGTGTCGTAACTGCAGGAGACAATGAACAAAAACAGTGACATTGTTGTGATTTCCAGGCCAGCCAAACTCTTCTGAACGACTTCGCCGCTCGCTAGACGGAACTAGCAAGGGTTTCGTCACACCGCAAGCGTCTGGCAACGGGAGTATCTGTGGTCCACCAAGGAAATGGATTTAAAACTACAAATCACCATGAAGGACAACAGAGGGGGGTGGGGGTCCTCCAGAACATAGGGGGCGGAGCCAAGTGAACCCAGACCCAGACGGAGGTCCACAGAAATTGATAGCATTCAGAACATGCATGATGTATGAATGAAGGGGTTCATGTCATAGTCAAGTGTTCAGTAACATGACAGACAGGCAGACAGGCTGACTGACAGCTACTGCAGAGCCCAGATGGGTCTCTTGGGTAATACTAGTTAGATGGAGAGATACCGTAGAGAGACAGACAGACAGAGGCCGACAGATAGAGACACAGTGTTTGAGAGAGAGAACCGGGCCAGAATGTTGAGAGAGACATACAGACAGAGACAGAGAGAGACAGAGAGAGACCAGCATGTTGAGAGAGAGAATGAAAGAGAGAGAGACCATCATGTTGAGAGAGAGAGAGAGAGAGAGACCAGCACGTTGAGAGAGAGAGAGACCAACATGGTATTTCTCTCTCTCTCTCTCTCTCTCTCTCTCTCTCTCTCTCTCTCTATCTCTCTCTCTCTCTCTCTCAGTGTCTCAGTGTCTCTCTCCCCCGAGGCTGCAGTGTCTATAGCTGCTGTATATTATCTCTGTGGTATCAGACGTCCTCTCAGTGCTGCCGGCTACGCTGCTAGCTAGCAGGAAAGTGGCGTGCAGCGCAGGTGATAGCCGCGAGCGATAAAAAGGTCCAGGCATGCCCTTATAAGGGAATTAGATGGATTTCTGATTGGCCATTGCCCGTAAATCACCCGCCCCCCTCTTCTCCGACACACATACTTCACACACACTCACGCACGCACACACACACACACACACACACTCTCACACACACCCTCATTCCTATGAATAATCCGTACCAGTCAGGCATGAGAGAGAGAGAGAGAGAGAGAGAGAGAGAGAGAGAGGAATACATGATCTACATATATCATATCATTCATAAGGAGAAAGAGTGGGAGAACAGTGTGACATGGAGTGAGCGAGAATGAAAGTGAGAGAGAGAGAGAGACAGAGAGAGTTAGAAGGAGAGAGGAGAGAGAGAGAGAGAGACAGAGACAGAGAGAAAGAGCGACAGAAAGAGGGAGAGAGAGACAGAGATAGGGAGTGTGAAGGAGAGAGTGAGCGAGCAGATAAGCGGCTGTCTGTATTGTACTGTACTGGAGGTCAGGTTATGACTTGTACGAGAGAGAAACTATTTACTCTGTCCTGGAGACATCCACACGTCCATGAGAGAGAGAGACGGGGACACTTTATCGTGTGTGTGTGTGTTTGTGTGTTGTGTGTGCGTGCGCATGTGAAATAATTGTGACTGAAGAATTTTATTACACACATGTAAAACTTAACACCTCACGCTATAGGCTTAGTCAGTCATAGCCCTCGATATAATATATATGTTAGTACGATGTAGTTATAGAATAATGCATATTGCAAATGTGTCCTTGGTTCATTATAAAACATATATCCGGGTTTCAGTTGGGAAAAGAGCTGGTCAATAAATATCAAAGTCTAATCTTAATCAATACAAGACGGGACATGGCCTTCCATGTTTGTGCATTCCTGTTGGGAATCGCCGTCATCCTACTGAACATATTCCAACTAGCCTACGACCGGATCACCGGCCTACCGCCATCACACACTCGACATTACAGCCTCTCACGTCCTTTATCACACGGGCGGACTCAAATGGTTTCAGGAATCGGTCATCACGTTAAAAGTTGGGTTGTATTACATTCTTGTGTTCACGTCATCTCCGTCTCTCCACATCTCTCCCCCCACCTTTAAACCATTTCCCCCCCCGGTAGCAGCAGCAGCAGCAGCAGCAGTTTTCCAGTCCTACAGCCGATGACATAATTACACGCACCCTGCAGGAGGAACCTGAAGGAGAGGGTTCAAACTGAGCACCAAAAAGACTAGTAGGGGAGAAAGTTTTCCAGCTGCAGCAGCGGCAGCAGCAGCAGCAGCAGCCGAGAGGGGCTGAATATGACCATGTTTGGGCAGGCTGGCTGCTGCCTCGCAGGCCCTGCCCAAACCACAACCTCCCTTCGCTTGCCTCTCTCATCCCACCAAGGTTTTCCTCCTTCTCCTTCTCCCCCTCCTTTCTCTTTTCTCTTTTTTTAATCCCTCAAATGCGCACGCATGCTGGACAGGAAGGTCTGCGAAGCACGCGTGTTTAATGTGTCAAATGTGACACCCACACTCTCACAATCCACACGTCGGCATTTCTCGGGACACACGTCCAACAGGGCAAGTCTCTGACACAACGAAGGGCCACCCGGCTTTATATTTATTGCTGAACCGGGACGGTTTGACAAGAGAGTGCAATAAATAACATCCCCCATATATTATAACATAACATCACACCTTACGGAACGGAAGTGACCGGATGACAATGTAAAATATAAAATGTGTGTGTGTGTGTGTGTGTGTGTGGGGGGGGGGGGGGCCAGACAGGACGCAGTCAGGCGTGTGGCGGACATCTGTTGCGCTGGATAAGTGGAGCCGTTCTGTCCCGGTTTAATTGCCTATAACCCCCCCCCTCCCAAACCCATCCACCCATCCCACCCTCACCCCTGACCCCTCACCCCCCTCTCCCCATCTCATCCCAACCCGACTATCAACACCCCCCACCTCCATCCCGCCATCCCACCACAGATGAGGATCCCACGATATCAGGACATTATGTTAAAGTATACAGTATATGTACGTGTATATATATATAAAGTTACAGTTTTTTGGAGCATACTTGTCCTCATAAGAATGTAGACCCACATAGGGAGCCCACACCCACACCCACACACACACACACACACACACACACACACACACAAGCAGGAAAACTCAATACCACAGTCTCAGATCCAGCTGTCTGTGATAATGTGTTATTAATAATTATTCTATAAATAGGATCAGAAGTAGTAAGACTATAGTCCCGTTAGATCTATACTAGATGGGTCCCTACGGGAGCCCGGCAGTGAGGACCAGACTACTGCATTATAACACACACACACACACACACACAGTGTCTCTCACACACCCACACCCACACAGTGAGTCTCACACACACACACACACACACACACACACACACACACACACACAGTGTCTCTCTCTCTTCATACACACCCACTCTGTCTCACACACACACACACACACACACACACACAGTGTCTCTCTCTCTCTCACACACCACACACACACACACACACACACACACACCACCACCACCAGCACCCCCCTCCTCCTCCTCCTCCGTACCTTGCGCTGCTGCTTCTCCCAGGCGGGGTCCAGGAGGAGGTCTCGGTCCCAGCTGTCCTCCTGTTGCATGTACACCTCCTGGTCCTCCTCGTCGTCGTACGGGTCCATGGTGGTTCTCCTGTACCGGTGCTGCTTCTGGTGCTGGTTCTGTGGGCTACAAACTACACTACACCACCACACTTCTTCTTCTTCTTCTTCTTCTTCTCCTCCTCCTCCTCCTCCTCCTCCTTCTTCTCCTCCTCCTCACGAAGTGTGTGGATGAGATGAACGATCCGCCCCCGGGCTAACACACACACACACACACACCGCTCTGCTCCTCCTGCTCCTGCTCCTCTACTGCTCCTCTCTACTGCTCCTCCTGCTCCTGCTCCTGCGCTCCTCACTTGCCCCGCTGGTCGTCTCCGGGAGTGCGCTGCCACCTCCTCCTCCACCACCACCACCACCACCTCCTGCTCCTGCTGCTGCTGCTCCTCCTCCTCCTCCTGCTCCTCCTGCTGCTGCGGGAGGATCTAGCGGCGAGCGGCGACTCCACCGCGGATGCAAAAAAAACAAACTTTGAAGAAATTAAACCAATAGCGGAATGCGGCGCGCTGATTGGCTGCGTGGGAGGCCCCCCCTTCCAGGCGCTGATTGGCCCTCCCCGGCTGTCAATCAGCGAGCGGGGCTTATATATAGTGAACGTACAGCGCAGCATAGGTGGTGCTGCATGGGAATGTATTCAATATAAAATATAAAATATAAAATAGAGCCTAAATGCAGCTTTTACAACCCAAATTATTATTATTTGTGAGCATACATAGCATACATCTCCTCTCATCATCATGTGTATCAATACTTATTCTCAATATTATCCTTGCAATATTACCATGCTGCATTACCTTTCATCATTATGTGCAATATTCTTAATATTCTTTATATCATGTGCAATACTTCCTCTTACCATTATTATTAGTATCATTATTACCCTTTTATTACACTTCAATTATAGGACTTAGACTTACTGGAAATTTGTTAATCTGTTATTTTATTTGTATTATTCTACTGTTTACTTCTCTATTCTTTTATTCCATTGCTATGTAACCTATGTAAAAGAATTTCCTTCGGGATCAATAAAGTTCTATCTCATCTGATCTTAAATAGTGAGTTAGGAGGGCTATCCTGGTGTCCGTGATGGACCAGATAGTCCAGGTGTGCACCCAGGTGTGTACAGCACCCAGGTGTGGACAGCACCCCGGGCGGCGGGAAACGTGAAGGTGCGAGTCGACGCAACATTTGCCGGCGTGGCGATCTCTGCCTTCTATGGTAAAGCGACATATTTCTCTTCTCTCTCTCTCTCTCTGTCTGACACACACAGACACACACACACACACACACACACACACACACACACACACACACACACACACACACACACACACACACACACACACACACAGGGGCTCTACCATATATGGGAAAATTGTTCCACGGGCTGAGCGTGTGAGGAGAGTGATGATGATGTCACGGCACTGGGGGGAGCGGACGATCCCAGGGCTCGGACGTCCCGGTGGGCGGCTACCTAGTCGCCGTAACCCAACCGCGAGAGGTACCCGCCCACTGGACGATCGGATCGGTGATTGGTCGCACGCCAAGGGAGGGCCCCGCCCACTGCACGTTCGGAGCCTGGGATCGAACGAGAGTCCGCGTTGAACTCACACAGAAGCGGTTCACACAGAAAAACAACCGTGTTGACACAGCCTGGTGAATAGTGAGAACATTTGAAGCGATTTAAAACACAAGTTGAGATTGTGGTTGTATTTTCTTTGCAGTCAATGAAATGCTATCGAAGAGAATCACCAGATAGGCTACCTGAAGATAGGCCTGCATCATTAGTAGAGTATTTTTAGCCAGCAGGCCTTGATGCAGTTGGAGGGTTGTCAAGGTATTTCAGCTATTCAGGAGTGAGTGGGAGACTATTATGGCTACGCTCTCCTCTCCTTGGGTTTAAACGCAGAATAAGAGGCCTAAGCCTTCGGCCGGTGTTCGAGATATTAAAACTGCACCACAGTTTTGATATCTGCGGTGAACAACAAACAGCAGCGTGATATGGGCCTTTACAGCTCAGTCGGCCCTGTATCTCTTCCTGCTGCTGTGTCAACACATTCAAGGCCTATCATGCACAGCAAACGTTTCCCTAACGACAGGAAGCTGTGTTCAGGCTTGCCTTCAAACTATCGTGTACCTGCGGGTTCGGCTCGCTCGGCTGATACGATCAGAACCGCTGGCGGTGGTAAAAAATGGACGAGTAAACAGGCCGAGGTGACTAACCGCCCTGTAGAGTCGACATCGCTCAGCTGGCCGGCGTGCGAACAATGCAGGGCTGTGTGGCGCGCCTGGGCAGCTCCAGGTGTGAAAGCAGACTGTGTATGAATTCAACAGCGAGGTGTTAAGGGAAAAAGAGAGCATGCCTGTTTAACATTTCCCTGGACACATATTAGCGACAGACAGGAAGGGTTTTTAAAAGGTCCACGGGGGCAGAAACCCCCCCTCACTTAGCCTGACGGGGGATTCTGTTAAACAAATACAACATAGGCTTATATGTGGTGGCTTAATACTTTAAGCGGGGACACATGTAAACCTACATATAGGTGTGGAACACGCCTGTAGTGTGTTATTAAGGCGTGATAAGAACCAGTGGACACGACACACACACACACACACACACACACACACACCACACACACACCGCAGCGCTAGTGTCAACAGAGTTAACCCTGCACACCGTGGACAATATTCCCATTCAGACGCTACAGCTCTCAGGGGAAGCATGGAGCTTAATGAAGGGTGTCCACTTCCTGGAGATAAGTGACACTCTCAAACACAGTTCACTCCACACTGTGTGTATGGGTGTGACATTATGTGTGTGTGATATGTGTGTGTGTGTGAGGAGGGGGGGGGCTGGGGGGTGTCGTGTTTGGGGGGGGTTATGAATGCATGCACGCGTCTGTGTGTATGTGTGTGACATTATGTGTGTGGGGGGGTGGGGGGTGTCATGTTATGTGTGTGTTTTGCATGCGTGTGTGTGTGTATGTGTGTGTGTGTGTGTGTGGAGTGGTGGTATTTACACAGTAGGCTACCACCACTGACCACTTTCTGTGTGTGTTTGTGTGTGTGTGCACACACGTGCACGTGATGCATGATGTAGGTTACCCCCGGCAACCCCCAGCATGCCCTGTTCTGTTTGTGTTGAGTGTGCCTGCTTCTTACTGGCCGATGACTCTGGCACCTTCCTGGGTGACCACTATGACATCATCAGTACCAACCACAATTCCCCACGTCCTCGCTATGCTCAGGAATGTGGTCTTGTCTGAGGGAGGCGGGGCCTCCACAATATTCCATATATGGGTGCTTATTTCAGGTCTGTGGCTGGGTAACATCCTGGAGTTTTAAGCTAAGCTGCGCTCAAGACCACTGCAGTGAGTGCTCAGCTCAAGCTCAACAGAGATTGTGTATCAATATCTCATGTATATCAGTGTTATTAATTGATATATCAGGGAAGATCATAAGTGGCTCAGCTAAGGTTGTGGGTTCAATCCCAGGTGTCCGCAGGCTAGCTGCTGGTGACATATACAAGACAACAGCTCTTAGGGTTAAAGGGATGAATGCCGAGGATACAATCACCAAGTAGCTGAAAAATACTTAAATATTCAGATTTCTCAAAGTGTCAATGTGGTGTCAAGTAGCTTTCTCACACTATGTGTTCGTCTCGGTTTGTTGAACTGAAACTCCATGGAGTGGAGGGGATCTGTCATTGTCATGGTCATTACTTTTTTTTAACCTTTGTAAGGTCTCAGTATTTGTATTTCTATGTCTATTGTGTTCCCGGTCTAGTTGTTATAGTTCTATGGTTGCCATGTGTCCCCCCAGCTATGTCCCATCTGTAATCACCCCTCATGTCTATACAGTATAAGTCTGGTTCCCCAGTCCTTCGTTGGATCATTGTTTTCTGTCACAAGTCCTGTGTCACTTTTAGTTTGAAGTACTTAATTTATCTGTTACCTGTACCAGTTTATTTATTAAGTACCCAGTTCCTGGGTTTATATTACTGTCACCTGCTTGGCTGTCCTGCATTTATCCACCATTTATATATACTGTACTTCCTCAGTCTTCCTCATCCTCCGCCTCGTCACACTTTGGACCCTGCTGTGATTGGTCAGCAGATGGGCTTGCAGGTTGCGAGGACCCCCTGCCGTGTGTGCGTTCACCGTCTCCTCATCCCTTATATCTTAGGGTCCAAAACATTCAAGTCATGTGGATGTTCTACACGACCCTATCTATTTTCTCCTCACAACTTTGTTTTACTTGGCCTGTCTGTCCATCCATTAAGACACCCAATAGACTCCTGACCATCCCTGGAAGGATGTTTTTCCCTTGTTGTTTGGGGGGACTAGGATTAGGGGGGGTGCCTTAAAATATAGTCTGAAGCCCTTTGAGACTGAGACTGTTAGATTTACCACGGATTGTATGTTCTGTGAGCTGGTACCACTTACTCTCCTAATATTTGGGTGTACGGAAAACCAAACCCACTTCTAAATTAAACAGGTTGAAGCTGTTCGCTTCGGACCGTTTACTCTGCTCTACTACTCTACTTCCCAAGTGTGCAAATTGCTTTCTGGCTTTTACTGGCCCACACAATCCAAAAACATTTTCAGAGAGACCTTATTCCAGACTTGAGTGTGTGAGTGGAGAAAAGGTGGGTTTGAATAGGCAACAATAAACAGGACACAGGCATAATTTGTACAGTACAGTACAGCACAGTACAGTCCTGTCCCTTTGAGTCCGCTGTGGGTCACACTCCGGCCACCAGGCGGCACTGCAGGACTCTGTTGCGTTGAAAATAGCGGGCCCGAGGAGAACAGAACGAAGAAGAAGGAGCCAGCCGAGCGTCGTCGTGTTTTTACGTCCAATGCTCAGATTAAAGTCGTCTCGTTGATTGACAGCTGTCACTAAACCGTGAGAAGAAGACGACGGGCTGTGCGTTCCTCGTCGCATGGAATGATCGCCGTGTGCGTCACATGTCTTCCACGTCATTTAATGCCTCGTAGGGGCCTCGATTATTGTGTCCTCGACAACACTGTCCAGCGCTCTCCCTGCCGCGTCTGGGGCGTCTTCTAGAGCTTTTTTAAAGGTCGGGATTAAAAAAAAATTGAATGTTAAACAGAAGCATGTATCCCCATCTGCGCGACGAGGAAGCCCGCGTCGTCGAGAACACCATCAGACTCGCCGTAGACTCCATCCTCAACGTGTTGGCCAGCGTGACTGTGCGCGCACACGCGAACACGAGCGCGTCCTCGCCGAGCGGGAGCGGGAGATCAGCCGCCTGACGAGTCGAGAGGAACACTTGGAACGGGAGCTGCGGCGGCTGCTGCTGAGGCGGCGGCGGCGACACGTCTGCGGTACCGACGACGGCGGCGGCGGGCAGGTGGACCACAGCCCGGTGTCGTCAGACCAACCCGCGGACCCGGAGGTCAGCGACCCGTGGCCCGGCTGCGGTGATGATGGGCATGATGGGGACGATGGGGAGCAGGAGGGACCTCCTGATGGAGATGTTGACATCAGCTTCTCCCGTGAGTAGTGATGATGCTGGAGCAAAATCAACTCAAGTGAATCCTAATGTCACCATTTGTGTCACTAGATCTCAAGCAGATGTTGAAGAAGCAAGAAACCAGGACAGAGGAGGATTTCAAGATTTCATTGATGATACAATCTTGAAGAGTCATCCATGTCACAATCCCACCCCTACATACAGTATATATCACCTGACGACCCCACCGCTCTCTGCCCATTGGCCAACCCAGGTCAACTAGACAGGGCACATACTGTATGACCCCTTTGACCCTAATCCAACCACAGTCTGACTCCTCAAATGCAGCTCATAACTTTTACTGTGTGAATTCCGCCAATGCATTCTACAGTAGTGTCCACCCTACGACTCCTCCTTTCCTTACCTCTGTTGTGTAGATTATCATACCTTTGCTTGAATGTTTAGGTATCGTAACCACTCATGACAAAACTAGCTGATAACGTTTTTTAATCTGTCTTCACACACACAGTGCGTCTTCTCCAAACGCCACCGTCCCAGGCCTCCACCCCAAACCAAGGCCTGGTCGCTCCTTCACCGGCGATCAGATCTACTGCCCAGCAAACTGTGGTCTCACACACCCCGGAGAGACAGATACTCCTCGATATCCCGGTGAAAAAGGAGGAGCCTTCAAACATGGATGCCGCCTGTACGTTAAAAAAACGACAACTAAAAAAAAATCACTGTAAATTGTATTTCACATAATTATGTGCAATTGTTTTTTTCACCTTTGCTGTTGCACATGTCTTTTTATTTGCATATGCAAACAAAATGGGCTTATGTTTGACGAGTTCTATGAATGTCAGTTAGGAAGGTACATTCACAGGCCACCTCACAGTTCCCCATCGCAAACCATTTCCTTTTCACCCTCAGCCCCCACTGTGTGCTGTTTAGCTCCACTGAAAAGCGATGGGGATGACGATGGTTCCTCCGTGGATAGCGAAGACGAAGATTCCCTGGGTGATGAATATCAACCCCCTTCGGCAGGAAGTGAAAGCCCAAAAATGTCTGTGAATCGTAATTGGCACTACAATTTCAAGATCCCGTGGAACAAGATGTCCAACCCTATTATTCAGAGGCTCAAAAATGGAGAGCGCCCGTCTGCATCTGAGCGTAGGGAGGTCATCAGAGTCATAGTGGGCGATCTGTTGGCCACCTGCATAACGACGGGCAAAAAACATGTTGTGGAGATCGCAAAAAAACTCATAAGGGCGTACCCCAAGTCCTTCCTGGACGAAGTTGCAGGGAAGGTTGTAAGGAGCGGCTACGACTCCATTGTCAGTCAAATGATGTCTAATGTGTACAATCGAAGATCCAAGTTTCCCAGCATCCGGAAGAGGGCTGCAGACAAGGCAATGTCGGTAACGCCGCAGGGACAACTGTACGGGCATGCAATAAAACCCTGAGCCTGCCGTCTGCCTGGACTGGGCGACAACTATAGCCACGCAAGGAATGAAGAATGGAAGAACTGAAAGCTGATGTTCCAAGAATCAAGGACAAGGACACGAAAAAAATGGAAGAGTTGATGATGGTAACTTTTACCTCACAAAGAAAAGACATTTTGACTATACAGGACATAAAGAAGCTGCTGGAGAATTGGCCGTACCTCTTTCAAGAAACCGGAATGAGGATTCATTTCAGGGAACTAACAGGGATCCAGATCTCTGAATGCTTTGCCAGAAATTTCGAAAGAGTCCTTGAGTACTTCCACTCTCTTCACACTGACCCGTCTAGACAAGCAGGAGATCTTGTGGTCCAAACCCAAGTGAGAAGCGACCGTACCTGTGGAGCTGTGCTCTTGCTTCTCGTCCACTTCAATGAATACCAGGAGAAGATGTTTGTCCAGGTTGACGAGGCCACCGTACAATCTGAAGTGGACACCACTGTGCTTCCGAAAACTCCCTGCATAGTGGTGTGCGGTAGGTCCAAGTGAAATCCTCTTTGAATCTCAAAGCCAAACCCTAAAACTTTTTTTAGCTGAGAAGTGATTTAGTGGGTTACATAGTAATATGGATTGATCCTGGTCCACACCCCCCAAATCTGATTGCAGTGAAGGGAAGCCTAAACAGCAATATAGTCCTGCCCCTACATAAACTAGAACTGCACCAGGGTTGTAAATTTTTGGATAGTGGGTGGGGACTAACATACACTGTTTGCCTTAATCTCTGTGTACTTTAATATATTGTGTGATTTATGCTTGGAAGGGGTTTATTCATTTGTTTCACAGGTGAAAGCCCTCTGAAGGCCAAGGCCTACATGGTGGCGGTGAACAAGGTGGTTATAAGTGAGCGGTTGTCCACCTTCGTAGAGGCCCTCCACATGATGTTCTACTCCTACTACATCCACAACATGGACTACCCAGTAGAGATCTGGGCGACCATGGAGTTCTTGCAGAGGTGAATACATGCTGTATTACACTCCACGTTAAGACTTTTAAGACTCCTCAGTCTGTTCTACAGTTGCACTATATGTATCGTATTAAAAATAAAAAGATAACTTCACAAAGAATAATCAGCTGTACTCATAATTAATTAATCATTACACAGCAATACAAAAAAGTAAAAACCTGTAACAGGATAAATTTAAAATAAACGTTTTGGAATGACCTAGCTCAAACCTGTGTGGAACTCACCTTTTCACCTATTCCTAACCATAACCTCGAAGCCTCACCATGCAGTAGCTACACGCTGTTCCATAATGTTATTACATATTAAATACATACTGTTACATGTAGCCTAATAATCAATATAAGAATACTGCTCATTCAAACTTGCACTTTGTAACTTTTACCAGTGGCAGCCAAACAATGTTAAATAGTGGAGATAATGGAGAGCTCTTGAAGGAATGTGCTAATTATTCTTAGATCCTCATGCCGACCTGTTTTTTTCCAACAGGTGCATCTTCCAAATAAACCCTCATCGAGGAGCCATGGTGGAGGGACAAGGCATTGAAAGCCACGGCATCACCAACTGTAAGATTCTGCGCCTCCTGTCGCGGATATCAGCGTTTGAGCAGATATGATCAGTGGTAAGCTAGCTCACTCAGTCACTTGGTTCACAACACAGGTATGAAGCAGTACTTTTGCATACAAGATGATCGGCCAGCATGACGGTTCCTCTTTAAGGTTGTCATTAGTGACATTAGTGAGCAATTTTAAAACTCAAAACTGTTTACCATCTACAGGTGTTCATTCCAATAATGACATAAAACCTTCTTGTAGGTTTGTACACAATTTGCTACAGCCGAGTGCAGAAACTGATGTACAATTGTAATTATTTTAAAACGATTATAGCCTAATTATAATCCTTGTTTCTCCAGGCCGCCCACGACGATTGTGATTGGGTTAAAGAAATATAAAGGAAACCAAGTAAAGACAGTGTTTTTTTCCCCCTATCCTGGGATGATATTGGGTTCAGCCAGACCCTTCTCTCACACCGGCACAATGTGGAGTGTGGAGATAGGTCTGGCAATGCAAGACTAAAAGTGCAACCTAACCAATCAATATATTACTGCTGATTGAAACCTGCACCTGCACTATGTAACTTTTGCAAGTGGGGGCCAAATAACGCTGAATAACTGGGATTACTTTGGGATAATGGAGGCCTCTTGAAGGAATGTGCTGATGCGGGATTCTAATGTTGCCCTGTCTTTTCCAACAGGTGCATCAACAAATTAAACCCCAAGCCAGCCTGGAAAGTGGAGGGACAGGGAGCCATGGCATCACTCCTCCTTCTCCTGGTGGTGGTCACCCAGAACCCTGCAGGCTCCACGGAGGCCGGGGGAGAGACTGGCGTCAGTCCCCAGAAGGAGGGTCCCTCCTCTTCCAGAGAACCAGCGCAGAGCACTCTGAAACAGACTCACATACGAGAGTTAGGATCGTCCCCCACAGAGAAAAAGACTAACATGAGCTGGCTGTCTTGGATCTTTTTCTGTATTTGAAATGGTTAGGTAATGGTTGTCCTTGAAATGAAGTTCTGGTTCTTTTTTTTCTAGTTTACTTTTTTCTTGTTCAGTCATTGTTCTTCGTTCCTCCACTGAATATAAGCGTCGTCCCGTTTGGCGTACAGTACTATCACACAATGAACACCTTTTATATTCCTTGAGAGATGGTGCTTTCATAATTTCTTGTTCAGGTGTGTGCTTGCATGTTCGTTGCAAGAAATGGTGGTTTTGAAGAGGCAACATTAAAAGCATCTCGACTTCTTAATTCCAGTAAAGTCTGCAATCCTTTCCCTTTGCGTCTGCTGTGGGTAACACTCCGACCAGCAGGCAGCGCTGCGGGACTCATTTACAATAGTGTGCACTCGGAGAACGTAGGAAGAAGAAGAAGAAGGAGGAGAAAACTCAGAGAAAAATGGTTGTACGTTCCTTCCAGTATTGTCGGATTGCTTATTATCTCGCCAGCACAAAAACGATCCTTCGTCGTTTCTGAGATGATGCATGTTGTCATGAATTGAACGAAATGAACGTCTCAGAACACAGAAGCGTGTATCCCCGTCTGCGCGACGAGGAAGCCCGCGTCGTCGAGAACACCATCAGACTCGCCGTAGACTCCATCCTCAACATGTTGGCCAGCGTTGACTGTGCGCGCACACGCGAACACGAGCGCGTCCTCGCCGAGCGGGAGCGGGAGATCAGCCGCCTGACGAGTCGAGAGGAACACTTGGAACGGGAGCTGCGGCGGCTGCTGCTGAGGCGGCGGCGGCGACGACACGTCTGCGGTACCGACGACGGTGGCGGCGTCTGCGGGCAGGTGGACCACAGCTCGGTGTCGTCAGACCAACCCGCGGACCCGGAGGTCAGCGACCCGTGGCCCGGCTGCGGTGATGATGGGGACGATGGGGAGCAGGCGGGACGTGGGCAGCGTGAGACGAGCGTCTCCCGTGAGTAACGACGTCATCCTAATTACCGTACATCCTCTAATAGTCCGGCCTGTATTCCATTAAAGGCCGGGGTCTCTCATAATGGCCGGGGGGCGTGGTCAACATGGACAAATAAAGGCCCGCCTCCAATACAGGCCGGGTCAACTATAAACCACGGTTAATACGGTAAACGCCTGGTGCGTGTTATCCACTACGGTAATTTAACTACGGTAGTTTGAATGACCTGTGCAAGCCTGAATGTCCCACAACACAACGTGTCTAAGAAATAAAGGCCTGCCTCTAATATTTAAGCCTGGCCTCCAACAAAGGCCTGGTGCTCTGTGCGGCTCAGTAAATAAAGGCCCCGGCCCAATATTAGAGGATTTACGGTAATATAGCCATCAGCTCTTGGTCATTAAAGACATCGGACACACGTTCTGCAACTTGAATATTTCTCTGTACTTGTCCCTTACAGATAAACTAACATAACAACCTTGAATGTTTCCCTACAAGCATCATGTACATCCATTTGTGTGCTTGTGTGAAGATGCTTGGTCAAAGCTGCCAGTGTGTCTTCCTCCCATGATCAGGCCTCAATTAAGAGTCAACTGTGGGGGGAATGTGATAACTAATCTGTGGCCAATAACGTTTCGTCTGTCTTCACAGTAAGTCTTCTCCAAACGCCACCGTCCCAGGCCTCCAGCCCCAACCAAGGCCTGGTCGCTCCTTCACCGGCGGTCAGATCTGCTGTTCAGCAAACTGTGGTCTCACACAACCCGGAGGCCATAGAGACATTGGAGGCCAGACAGATACTCCTCGATATCCCGGTGATAAAGGAGGAGACATTTCACATTGATGCCGCTTGTGAGAGAAGTGACCTCCACAGTACGTAAGACATTTTCCTCATTTTTAAATCTTCCGCTGCTGCCTGGTTATATATATTATATTTACCCATATGTACTGTCTATTCTTTCTTGTCTATTTCACAAAGATGTGGTTTGTAAAACCATATATTTTGAGACTGCAACTGTGATTAATTATTATATAAATAAAATTGAGTGACACTTCTCATCGCAAACCATTTTCTTTTCACCCTCAGCTCTGGTGCTGCTACCAAATCAACCGGGTCTCGACACAGGTACGTGTTGCTGTAATAATAATTGGCGGGGGTCTGATCAGGGTTAAGGCACAGGGCTCTTTGAAAAAATATAATTTGGTCCAGATGATGATGACAACGATGATGACACTACTGTGTGCTGTTTAGCTCCACTGCAAAGCGATGGGGATGACGACGGTTCCTCCGTGGATAGCAAAGACGAAGATTCCCCGGGTGATGAATATCAGCCCACTTCGCCAGAAATGTCTGCGAATCATACTTGGCACTACAATTTCAAGATCCCATGGAACAAAATGTCCATGGCTATTATTCAGAGGATCAAAAATGGAGAGCGCCCGTCTGCGTCTGAGCGTCGGGAGGTCATCAGAGTCATAGCGGCCGATCTGTTGGCCACCTGCAGAACAACAGGTAAAAAACATGTTGTGGAGATCGCAAGAAAAGTCATGAGGGCGTACCCCAAATCCTTCCGGGACGAGATAGCAGGGGAGGTTGTAGGGAGTGGCTATGACTCCATTGTCAGACAAATTATGTCTAATATTTACAATGTGCGAAGATCGGAGTCACCCCGCGGCAGAAGAAAGGCTACCGGCGTGAATAAGTTTCGCTGCAGGAGCACTTACGGCTGCATCAACCCAGAGCCGTCGCTACCTGCCGGCGAAACGCAAGTCACGCAGAGAATGAAGATGGAAGAACTGAAGCTGATGTTCAAGAACCAGGACAAGGACACAAAGAAAATGGAAGAGTTGATGATGTTAACTTTTGCCTCACAAAGAAAAGACATTTTGACTGTACAGAAGGACTGGAAGAAGCTGCTGGAGAATTGGCCGTACCTCTTTCAATTAACCGGAATGAGGATTCATTTCAGGGAGTTAACGGGGATCCAGATCTCCGAAAGCTTTGAGGACACGACGGCCAGAAAATTTGGAAGCGTCCTTGATTTCTTCCAATCTCTTTCCACTGACCCGTCCAGTCGAGCAGGTGATCTTCTAATCCAAACCCAAGTGGGAAGCGACCGCATCTGTGGAGTTGTGCTCTTGCTTCTCGTCCACTTCAATGAGCAAGAGGACAAGATGTTTGTCCAGGTCGACGATGCCACCGTGGCATCTGAAGTGGACACCACTATGCTTCCGTGGACCCCCTGCATCATGGTGTGCGGTAGGTCCAACTGAAATCCTCTTTGAATCTCCTTAAAGCCAAGATGAAAAGTGACGTTGTTGGTTTACGTAACATAGTAGTGACAACACTGTTTGTCCTTATGTGTGTACTTTAATATATTGTGTGATTTATGCTTGGAAGGGGTTTATTCATTTGTTTCACAGGTGAAAGCCCTCTGAAGGCCAAGGCCTACATGGTGGCGGTGAACCAGGTGGTTATAAGTGAGCGGTTGTCCACCTTCGTAGAGGCCCTCCACATGATGTTCTACTCCTACTACATCCACAACATGGACTACCCAGTAGAGATCTGGGCAACCATGGAGTTCTTGCAGAGGTGAATACGTTGAGGTCACACGTTGCTACCGTATGGACGTGGTGTCGTGTTACATGTTACACTGTAACAGGCCACTGTAATGTAAAGTGTATCCTAATAATCAATATAAAAATACTGCTTAGCCAATTAAACCCTGCACTATGTAACTTTAGCAAGTGGCAGCCAAATAACGGACATTACTCGGAGATAATGGAGAGCTCTTGAATGACTGTGCCGCAACTCCGCATTCTAAAGTCGCCCTGTCCTGTCCAACAGGTGCATCTTCAAAATAAACCCCGATCAAGTCTGCAAGGTGGAGAGACACGGAGGCGCTGGCCACGCCCTCATGGCCCCCAAGGTGCTCAGCCTCCTGTCACGGATGTCAGCGCTTGAGCGGAGGTGATAAAGGGTAAATTAGCGAGCTCACTCACTTGGTTCACAGCACGCCTATGAAGCAGTACTCTTGTAGTTCTCCTTGTAGGTGGTCGTCATTAGTGACGCACGATTTAAAAACTCAGTTTCCAGTTTGTTTACTGTCTACAGGTGTTCATTCGAATAACAACATATATAGTATGATAGTATTGTACACAATTTGCTACAGTGGAGCGCAGAATTTGAAGTACATGTGGTTATCTTTATACTATTCTAACCTAATTGTATCCCTGTTTCTTCAGAATACCTGCCTGGCTGGCTTCCTGACAGTGTTTTAGCAGTTCCTCAACTGTCATCACCAGGCATTTCCACATCCCGCCACCACATGGGGACATATAACACACGGTTGTGATTGATCAGGTCACCAACAGTGGACATCGCCTTTTAATGACACTGAAACGTTTTATCGTACATCTACTGGTGGTCTCAGCTCGAGTGGTCAAGCCTGAGCATGAGGAACAAGTTATGAAACGGACTCACCGCTGCTCCACGCTCCTGGGCCGATGGTAGAACCTGTGTGAAGGACGCCATGAGGACGCTCCTAGACCTCCCATGTTGCCATCACCATTTTATTGTCAAAGTAAAGATTGAGTTGGCCCAAACCTTGCCTTGTGTGTCCATCTCTGTGCTTGGCGAGGTTCTTCCACAGGGTTCTCATTTCCACTCCCGTCAGCCATCTTACAGCAGAAGGACCGTGGGTGTTGCAGTTGTATGGATGAAGCTAATGTGTACAATTCGTGTGGATTCATGGCCACACTTCCTGCCACACTTGTTTTTGAAAAAGTTAACTTTAACTCGAATTCGTTTTTAATTAGTTTCTTTTCTGTCTTCTCAGTAATGTAAACCTGTACCATCATTCTTTTGTTTCGAGCTTTGTTTTGGCGAGCAATTGAATGCATATGGGATTGCTAAAGAGCAGGACACACCATATAAATATAAAATATAAAACTAACGTTAGCTAGCTACATGGTTAAACTATGACTAACTTCAACACATCCAGTGGCAAAGTCCGGAGTGTTCATAGCGTCCAGAGTCCATACTGAGTCCACCGAATTACATATTTTAAACCTCTACTTCACCGACTGATTTAAACTGCTTGAGTCGACGCTGTGGCGCGTGCTCACAAAGCGGGACGTTGGCGTCGTCTCGTGTTTTGCATCAAATTCTTCTTTTTAAAGTTAGCGTTCATTTAGAAGACTTCAGCAAAAGCCCACACACCCCCCCCCTCTGCCATACAATTAAAATATGCAGACCCACAGCTGCCTTCAGACGATAACACAGAAATAAAAGGTCTTTGGACGTCGAAATAAAAAGCCTAAAATAACCTAACCTACTGTACATCTGTATTGTGGGACGTTTAGGAAGTAGCCTGAGCAGCGTTAACGATCCGACCAAGCATAAAACTTCACAATCAACACGCACATGTTAACTTTCACAACCGGACAATTAATGACAGCAGGGCCAAGTAAAGTGAATAAAAACACATTTTGTCTCTCGAACAAAAATGAATTTTAATTGGGAGAAAACAAAAGCGAACGGTGCCGTTTAACGGCAGGCAGGAATATCAATTCACACCATGAGTGGTAGAAATATTGTCGAAGAGATCATTTCATTTCAGCGCTCAACTTAAAAGCGACCCTTTCTGGATGGTTGTGGAGACGCGGGGTTACAACACAGAAATCATGTAGAAATCTAAATTCAGTTCAGTAATAAGAATTACCGGTCATCATCTGAAATATACTGTAATTATACATGATTTGAACACTGGTGTAGTCCGCAAACTGGGCAGCCATTTACAGCAAAGACAACAAAAAGGTGTTAGCAAGGACTTTAATGCTACACGAAAAATCAACTTTAGCCATTATGAGTGACATTTAAAAATAAAAAACAAACAATGTGCGTCTTTCTGGCATAGTTTGTATGGTTAGACCTTGATATTCGAGACAATATTTGTATAATCATATTACACTTCTTTAAAGCTGGTGTCTGTATTAAAAAAAAGAAACATTGACAACATTTTAGGGTTCTGAAATCCTTTCAACAAACATGCTAACCCGCATGTTAGCAAGAAATAAAACAAAACATCTCAAGAATTATAAAGCAGTTATTTGTGAGATTTTCTACCAAACATGATGGTAAATTTGTAATAGTTATAACCAAATAATAACCAAACATTACATTAGCCTTCTTTTAATTTTTTTACATAGTCCAGGACCAATTTAATGAAATTTAATCCAACTAAATTTAAATGTGCGGGAAAGCAGGGGAGGAGGGCTTCGGGAAACAATAGTGGTACTCAAACTTCACTTCGAGGACCACCATTTTCATCATAGTCATTAAAAAAAAAAAAAAAAAAATCCAAGACAGCGAGGTCATCTTTTAGTCTTTTTCTCTGTGGGGGACGATCCTAACTCTTGCTCCCCGGAGTGGATGCGAGTCCGTTTCAGAGTGCTCTGTGCTGGGTCTCTGGAAGAGGAGGGACCCTCCTTCTGGGGACTGACGCTAGTCTCTCCCCCAAGCTCCGTGGGACCCCCGGGGTTCTGACCCGCAGACCCCAGGTCCGACAGGGGAGTCCGGTGCTGCCCGTTCATCCCCGGGCTCAGCGGGCACGGGGAGACCCGGGTAATGTTCACCGGGACCCGTACGCCGTTACATTCGTCCTCCACGCTGTCCGAGCTCTCCAAGACAGCCCCGATGCCGCTGGCCTGAAGCCCGACACGGGAGTGTGACGTGGGGAAACCTCCCGCCTCCTCGTAGCCCTCCTGGTGGTAGTGGCTGTCCCCCAGGCTCCGCGGGGACATGACCGGACTGGAGCACACAAAGTCTGACGGGCTGAGAGGTCTGTCCTCGCCCCTGGAGCCAGCCCTGCGCCTCCTCCTCCGCGATCGATGCTCCTCCTCCTCCTCCTCCTCACCGGAGGAAGTGGACGAGGATGAAGATGACGATGAAGATGACGCTGCCGATGCCGGGTCTTGGACGGTGATGTCCGGGTAGACGCAGGAGTCGATGGCGGAGAACAGGGCGTGAGCGGAGTCCGGGCGCTCCTCTGCTCTGGAGGCGGCCAGCATCCGGCGCCTCCGCAGCGCGCTGCGCTTGGCACTGTGGCGGCGCTCCTCCTCCTCCTCCTCCTCCCCGTCGCTGCTGGAGGAGGAGGAGGAGGAGGAGGAGGAGGAGGAGGAGGAGGTGCTGGAGGAGGAGGAGGAGGCCCCGCCGGGCAGCGAGGCAGAGGAGCTGGGGCTGCTGGTCAGGGTGATGTTCTCCCGCGGGCTTGGGGAGCGCGGGCGGGGCATGGGGTCCAGCCAGAACTCACTGGAGTCCGAGTCCTCGTTCACCAGGTCCAGTAGGAAGCCCGAGTGGTGGCGCTGGCGTCGGCCGCGCCTCCTCTGACGGCCCGCCCCCTCGACCGCCGCCGGCTCTTCCCCTCCGGAGGCATCCGGCCCCACCAGCGACGAAGACGACGACGAGTCCCCGCCTCCTCCACCGTCATCAACGTTGCCGCGGCGACCGGCGGCCAAGGAGGAGGACGACGAGGCCGCCGCCCCCGTCGCAGCGTTAGCGGTCGCCGCGGCGGAGGCAGGCGTGGTGGCCGCAGCGGTGACGGCTCGCCACGCGGCAGCGGCGGAGCCCGCAGTGCGCGCAGACCGCCGGCCGCGGGCATGCAGCTGCAGGATGGCGCCGTCGCTCAGGTAGCTGTCTGAGTCGGAGCTCCAGCCCTCGATCTCGCGGCGCACCAGCGAGTCGAAGAAGGCCATCATGCGCGGATCCTCCTGGATGGACTGGCTGACGTAGTCGTGGGACAAGCCGCTGCCGCTGTTCAGCACCAGGCTGATGTACTCCTCGTGGGTGTAGAGGCGGCGGGATCGGTCCTCCAGATGGCCCTCCAAGTCCCCCAGGCTGTCGGGCTGCTGGTAGGGGCTCCACAGCTGGGGACACAGGGAGGCTGATGAGGGTGGAGCTAAACCAGCCACCAATCATATTCAACAGCTATGAAGCTAATAAGATACTCTTGTGTCTGTGGACAGCATCCATCCATCCACATTTATGTTGTGGGCGGCAGAAGCTCAGGAGGTAAGAGCGGTTGTCTGGCAACAGGAAGGTTGCTGCTCCGCCGAGCTAAGTGTCCAAGTGTCCCTGAGCAAGACACCACCTAACCCTATCTGCTCCTAACGTGTTGGTTGTTACCTTGCATGGTTGGCACTGCCGTCGGTGTATGAATGGGTGAATGTGAGGCAACTGTAAAGTGCTTTGGATAAAAGCGATGTATAAATGCAACCCATTTACCATTTACTCATGCAGGCGTTTACTTCAAATATAGACGGGAATGTACTATGTATCGCTTGTTTTCAAGCTAAGCTACGCGTCCTCGTCAACTTGCTGGAACGTTCCGTGGCGATTCCGCGCTCACCTTGATCACCTTCTCCACCCCCGAGGAGCAGATCATGTAGGTGTGGGGGTTGAAGCGGACCTGGTTGACGATGGACCGGTGGCCCTTCAGGACCATGAAGGCTCCGTTCACCACCCGACCTGCCACAGGGAAACGCACTGATGGATCCCTTTGTCCCCGCAAGACGGTGTCCCCACAAAACAGTGTCCCCATAAACAGTGAGGAACCTCTGCTGGAGGTAGAGGAATGTCACTCACCGGCCTCCGGGTCTTTGGGGATCTTCCACATGTAGAGGTTGAAGTCATCGGAGCCCGACAGGATGTACTGCAGGAAGGACAAACACAGAGCAGAAGTTATTTCGAAGTAAAACAGGAAACTGGCGCTTCTAACAGTTTCCAGTGTAACAGCATACATCTAGGTGGACATACCTACTTGTGATGTCACTAGACGGTAGTCACATGGCAATTGTGAAACAGCTTGCAATGGCTAATCACACTCACACCTGGTGGCATAATAGGGGACCTTTAAGAAATGCTCTGCTCTTGTATCTATTCCTGGTCGGGGGGGGGGGGGGAAATGCGGAAGTGTGTGCGTGTGTGTTGTGTCATCATCTCAACTACGAAATCATGACTTCATGTCTTCAAAACGACTTGGCAAATACTTCCAAGCAATTTCTACTCAATGACTTCCAAACTTCTTGTAAAATACTTCCAAATACCTTCCAAACTACATCGAAAAGTCCTTAGCCCATGCCCAGAACTCCATGCACTGGTACAGTATTCCATAGTACAGTATTCAGCAAAACGATGATGATTGATTATTGATGATGATGATGATGATGCTGATGGACCAGTACAGTCCAGTCCAGTACCTGGTCCTTGTCCCCAGCGAAGCAGCAGCTCTTCATGGTGCAGGAGTTGAAGTAGCCCAGGTTGTCGAACTGGTAGCTGGGCAGGCGGGAGTGGAGCTCGTAGAGCACAGGGGGCAGCCGCCGCCGCAGTGCTAGCAGCTGGGTGCCCGTGCTGTTGAAGCGCACGCTCATGGCGCTCTGCAACGACATGTTGCCCCCGTAGCGTAGCAACGAGCTAGCGGTAGCAACACACACAGAGGGAGAGAGGTTTAGCGGTAAGAAGCCATCAACTGTGGCTAACGTTACCGTTGATCGTAAAATGAATTACGTTAAAATTGGTCGGCCGTCGTTAAGAAAAACGATGGTACTTATGATACAATATACTCATACTTCCAATACAGTAACAGTGGAAATAGTTGTAATATTAGTATTACTAGTCAATATTATTATAGAAATCCTGTTGTTATAATTAACGATATTAATAGCAATGCAAGTCATACATTGCTGTTAATGTATTTGATTAGGCAATAATAATCCGCAGGAGGAGTTGAGTATTGATTGATTAAAATCAATCATAAAGCACTTGAAGAGCCACACAGCGATCAATGGAACTAACATTTTGTAATTTAAGAGGACAGGACGACTAACAATGAAATAACAACATTTCAGGCTATGCTTTGTTAATCAAGTTTCACACTGATATGTTGATTCACAGTCAGACCAATTCAAGTGAGACCTGTTCATCAGAACAGCAACTGTGCCACTAATCCGATTACAGATGGAGACGCTGGTTGGTTTAATCGTTTTAAAAGAACAACACCGCTCTCTAGTGGCTGCGGTCAACATAGCAGTATGAATCATTTGAACTTGAGCGCGATGAGCCGGACGCATGTCTTACCTGCGGGGCTTACGGATGTCCCAGAGGCCGACGCCCTCCTTGGAGTTGGCGGTGGCGAGGAGGCGGGGCTCCACAGGGTTGAACATCACGCTGTGGAAGGCTGAGGGGTAGCTGGCCAGGCAGAAGGGCTCTACGGGGGAGGAGCAAAACAACAGGTTTCATTTCATATATTAGTTTACTTGACAGCAACGCCACACATTAGCACGTTAACGCTATAACTGTGCCACAATTAGGCAGAAAGGCGAGTTTTAATTCGGCATTCAATTACCATTAATAGCAACACAAAATATGCTACTGTTTACAGAAACTTATCCATGGAGCAATTAGAATTCACTCCAATTCACTCGATGTGATTTGATTGCTATTGTGTATATTGCCTCATGTGTAGTATGTCGCTTTGGATCAGTGATTGTAAATGACTTGACTATTGCCATGTGACTATCGCCACATCACAAGTGGGAATGTCCACCTAGATGTATGATTCATCGATCAGTTTACCAGCCTACCCAGTGGACTGTACTGTACCGACAGGTAAACTGATCTAGTCAGCATACATCGAGGTGGACATCCCCACTTGTGATGTCACTAGACGGTAGTCACATGGCAATTGTGAAACGGCTTGCAATGGCTAATCACACTCACCCCTGGTGGCATAATAGGTCCCCTTTAAAATAACCCAACAACAACCACAACTCGGAACACGAAACGTCACGGGGGACCGGGGGCCGTTTCCGTGGGGGGACCGTTTCCGTGGCGACGCACTCACCCCCGTGCGGCGGCTCGCGGGTGTCCCAGATGAGGACGCGGCCGTCGTCCGAGGAGCTGGCGAACACGTTGTCATTGACGGGGCTGACGGACAGGCTGTACACGGCGTCAATGTGCAGGAACACGTTCAGCGTCTCCCCCCTGCCGGCGCGCATGTGCACGAGGAGTGGACAAGAGTGTGCACAAGGAGAGTTACACACAAGATGGTGGAAGATCAGCAATGAGGTCAGAGGTGTCAAATCGTAAAATTACGAGCCACCCGTGATATTAATAATTCACGCCGTGTGCACACTCACCTCTCTACGTCGTGTAGAATCACCTGCTCGTCATTTCCTGTGAAGAGAGAGAGCCAAACGAATCCAAGTGGTTTGAAAAAAATGTGCCTTCAATACACTGTACAATATGGCTGCAATGTTTGGTGTCACAAATGGTAATTGGTAATTAAATTAGTTGGATGTTAGGATAGCACTTAAAATGGTACTTCTACTTCTGTTCTTATCCTGTCTTGCTGTCAACCTAGCAATTATGAGCATGAAAAACTTGTTCTATTAACCTTGCAATTATGAATGCTTGAAACTTGTTCTATTAACCTTGCAATTATGAATGCTTGAAACTTGTTCTATTCTTATCGTTATGTACCACAGTGATATATTGCTGTCTCTCCTTCGACAAATGTACTCTTTCTTGCCAAATGCCCTAAATGTAAATGTAAATGTAAACATTAGTTGTAAATGCAGGAAAGCCAGTCATCACATGGGAGCAGTTAATGCTTATTATCAGGAGATAACATCAGATATCAAGAGATCTATTGGGTGGCAGGAGCTGTGTCTTCATCAGGATGCCCCCTGACCCCCCCACGGCAGGTGCCAACCATGCAAGGTAACAACCAACACGTCAGGAGCAGTTAGGGTTAGGTGGCGTCTTGCTCAGGGACACCTCCACACTTAGCTAGGGGATCTTAGCCCGGGGATCTAACCAGCAACCTTCCTGTTGCCAGACAACCGCTCTTACCTCCTGAGCTACTGCCGCCTCATTGTGTCACTCCTCTGACACGTCGAACGTCAGTCACGTGGTTTTATTTATGGAAGTCTTCCTCATCACCGTAATAAAGCTAGGAGCAGCCTTACCACCGGAGAAGACCTTGGTGTTGGTGCTGTCGAAGGCCAGGCAGAAGATGTTGGACAGGTGCTCCCCCTTCAGTTTGATGGGCTTGGTGCGACCCTGGATCGCCTTCTCCATGTGCCACAGCAGGACCCGCCGGTCGTCCCCACCTGGAAATAGCGCAGTAGATTTACAACTCACAGCAAAACATAATAATTCATAAATCATAACGCCTCCAGTCACACAAACAACAAACAAGTTTGACACGGATGACACACTAATGTCTAATGTCAGTGCCAAAAACAACAACCTCTCCGCATACCAACAAGCTCAGATCAGCCACTGGGTTTATCTGTTGATGTACTTCTCAGTTGTATTGAAAGTGTTCATATTTATGGAGACTACAGCCTGCTGGGACTGTGGGGGCGGAAGTGACGTCACGACACAGCCACTCACCAAAAAAAGACCACAAAAAGGTGTCAAGGTTCAATTCCCTCAATAAAAAAATGTATACATAATAATAATAATAATAATAATAATAACAACCTATAACAGATGCATTCGTTGAATCCACATCTCCAAACACGTATGACGTTAAAAACAATGAATAACTAATAATAATAATAATTATCATAATAATAACACTTCTATGTGACAACGCGGTGCTAATAGAGGGAAGGGTTTGAGTGCTGCGTTAGCCGCGTTAGCCGAGGGAGCGGCTGTGGACGGCTAGGTTAGCATTAGCTCCGTTACGAATACGAATACGAACACAAACACGAATACGAATATAAACACAAATACGAATACAAACACAAACACAAATACGAATACGAACACGAATACGAACACAAACACAAATACGAATACGAACACGAATACAGACACGAATACAAACACGAATACGACTACGAATACAAACACGACTACGACTACGAATACAAACACGAATACGACTACGAATACAAACACGAATACGAACACGAATACAAACGCAAACACGACTACGAATACGAACACGAACACGAATACGAATACAAACGCGGGGCTGTAAATACAGACACGAGGAGGACCACCACAACACAGTGAACGGCACCCCGCCGTGCCGCGCCGTCACCACTACCCACCGGACACCAGCCAGTCCCCGCCGCGGTTGGAGAACTCCACGGCGTTGACGCAGCCGAAGTGTCCGAGCAGGTCGCGTCTGAAGAGGCCGCCGCAGCCCGCGAGCCGCCGCCGCTGGAAGTCGTCGCGCAGCAGCCCGGGCCGCGCGCTCAGCCGCCGGCGGGACACGAAGCCCAGGCACGAGCGCATCCCGCAGCCCTCCGCCGCCAGCAGCTCCTTCATCCTCCTCCTCCTCCTCCTCCTCCTCCTTCTCCTTCTCCTCCTCCTTCTCCTCCTCCTCTTTCTCCTTGTTGTTGTTGTCTCCTCCTGCTGCTCCTGCAAATGTCCTCCTCCTACTCCGTCGACATGGGGCTGTCGTCGCTGTCGTCGTGTATCGGACCGCGCGTGGATATGAACGCACCACACACACACAGTCGTTCTGTACCGTTCTCTGGCGCAATGTCTCTCTACCGCTCTCTCTCTCTCTCTCTACCACCCTCCCTCTCTCTCTCTCTCTCTCTCTCTCTCTCTCTCTCGCTCCCCCTGCCTGTCACTCACCCGTCACCCTGACACGTGATGACCCCCAGTTCACCCAGCAAGGGCCCATTAAACCTATTATTATTATTATCAATCTCGTTATTATATTATTATAGTTATTATAATTAATTCTAATTAATATTCTGAATAATTATAATAATACACTAATGCAACATTTTGTATTTTTCTATGTCTATACTTATCTGTTTTTATATATTTTGAACAAAAAAATCTATGAAAATATATTAAACCAACCGCTGCCTCAAATGGTGAATATTTTTGTATTGTCTGCTAAAACACTTTGTAAAATGTACTATAGGTCTATTCTATTAATAGTTGTTTATATTTGCTGTCACTGTTACGCAATAACGCAGAAATAACTGCAAACACCACATGTGTATAGTAGTTTTATTACTCCCAATGATGATTGGGATTACAGTGGGAACGCTTAACAAGCCTTTTCAAGACAAATACAAAAACAAACCTGCTAAAATGTCCTCTGGAAGTCAACAATGAGCAGTCAGTTGTTAACTCTCTCCACCCTCCACCTCCACCCTCCACCGTGGGGGCCCTTCTGGAGGAGACAGTAAACAGCCTCACTGTTCTGTCCATCCTGTCTGATATGATGTTAACGAAGCTTCCATTCACATTCACAACATTCAAACTAGTTTATGAGCTACAGCAGACTCAGCACCATTAGCCACGGGTGGAATTGATTTGTCAGAATTGGGAAATTTAGGCACTTATTAAAATAAAAATGGCAATGGTTATGGGTTATAAATAAATGGCATTTCAACAAACTATACATTGTCGATTTTAGTTGTTTTTTCAATCCGAGGATTCGTGAGTAAAAACGGGACAGAATATGCTAATGATGTTATTACACTGCTAAACTTTCTATTTTAGAAACACTAACACATGTCAACAGCTATACAGACCCTTGTCGCCTTGCTGCCACAGTAGGGTGCGCCTACCAGCGTATTCACTATGGCTTGGTTGGTTAAAATGTGTCAGTTTTCTAGAATAGACAACAATTGTGGGGGTACCATTAAATAAAACCCCATTAAAAAAACAACAATTTAACCGTACTTTGATCGCCAGGGACAAGGGTTCCGACAGGGTCGACCGGACCAGGTGACCGGACCGGGTGACTGGACCGGATGACCGGACCGGGTGACTAGAACACTATGACTGGACCAGGTGACCGGACCGGGTGACTGGCTTGTTTTTCTGGATTGCATATCAACGTTGTCTTGTGCAGTTGCTAAGCATTGTTGGACGGCCGACTACAGTGGTTTTAAATACTAGTTTAACTCCAGGACAAAGTGCTTTACATAAAAGTACCTTCAATTTGTACACCTTGTACATTCACCTCGATGTTAACACCATAGGTGTGTAGAGAGAGAGAGAGGGAGAGAGAGAGAGAGAGAGAGAGAGAGAGAGAGAGAGGGAGAGGGAGAGGGAGAGAGAGAGAGAGAGAGAGATAGAGGGAGAGAGAGAGAGGGAGAGGGAGAGAGAGAGCTGTGGACAAGTCATGGGAGTAATCTGGTGACAGTGGAGTGTGTCGGGGAGTAGCTGGGACAGTGCAGAGGTTCAGAAAAAAAACAAAAAACGTTTGTTAACGTTTATATTAGAAAAAATATAAAAAAAGTAACCTGAAGCTTTGCCTTTCGATCATCAATGTTTTGCATTGATAATCGTTCCATGTTCCATTCCTTCTTTTAGTTTAACTTAATTTTAAATCTTGTGCTATCGATTTCATCAGAAGAAGAACAGTCGCTGTCGTCATGGAGTTCATTGAGACGAGGAGCAACTGCTAGCGTACTAGCGCACTAGTGTACTATCGTAGCGCAGACGAGGCGGGAAGATTGAACACAGGAGGGAAGCCACAGGTCAGGCAGAGCCTCCATTTTGGCGTTGTTCGTTATCGTGACCTCGTTCACCTAGAACAGCCATCTTGGTTAGTTGGGCGGGGAAACCTTCTCGAAACTTTGGGAGGAGCGATGACGACGCCTTCTGGAAATGCATTCTAAATACGACCTGGACGGGGAAATGGAATGCAGAACAACATTTTTTTTTTAGTAAAGTTGTGTCGTCATGGTTCCCAGAAGATTCTAGAAGGTCTCCCAACCCCAACGATCCAATATGGCCGCTGGGGTGAATGAGCTCTATTGCACACTTCATACTGCTTCCGATGAACACACAGGGTCAAGGGTCAAAGGTCAAAGGTTTTGTTGTTTGTTCTTCTTCGCAAAGCAGGAGGAGGTTTTGATGACGCTTGTCCATCACATCCAGACATCTCCAGAAATTCACGAAACTGGCAGAGTGTTAAAAAACAAAAGCTTAATAATAATGTATTATTAATACCAAACGGCCGAGGTGAGACGGCCAAGAGAACACTGGGACGTTTATTCTCAAACTACTGTCAGCTCTCCTCTTGTAGCTTTGATGTACTCGTTTTAAAAAGGCGGGAAGGAACCCTCCTTGAGACGAGGCGCGGTTTGATGAGCTTTGTTTGTACATAAATAAAAAAGAAAATTAATTAAAAAAATAACACGCAAACATTATGACAGGGGGGTGACAGGGTGCATGGAGTTTGTGTGTGTGTGTGTGTTTTAAAGTCTCTTGGGGCCCGGGGCCTCTAGTAGGGGCCCTTGGTGTGGCCGAAGATCCCGATGGGGAAGTGCTTGACGTGGGACGACCACTGGGCGGCGAGCTGGAAGAACTTCACGTCGCTCCACTCCACGCCGTCGATCAGCACTACAGACAGACAAATACACACTTTATACACCATTTATAGTCAAATAAGTCATAGTACACATTCAGAAGGACACTAGAGAGAGTAGGAATATAATACATTTGAATATAAATCGATTTTAACGGAAAAACTTTTGCTTGCTCCGGATAACAGGTGGACAGCTGTTGTGTTTGTTGGACTACAACTCCCATCACACTCTCTCTAACCCTCCTGTTGTTGGACTACAACTCCCATATCACTCCCCCCTAACCCTTCTGCTAACAGCGAGAGATGTCTTCAGTCTCACAACAACACATACATAATAAGTAGAGGGAGGGTAATGCGATGATAATGATCCTCAAACAAGTAGATAATGAGTAGAGGGAGGATAATGCTATGGGAGTGGTCCTCCAACGGGTAGATAATGAGTAGAGAGAGGGTAATGCATTGAGAATGTCTTTCAAACGGGTAGATAATGAGTAGAGGGAGGATAATACTATGGGAATGGTCCTCCTACAGGTAGATAATGAGCAGAGGGAGGGTAATGCACTCCTCCTACAGGTAGATAATGAGCAGAGGGAGGGTAATGCACTCCTCCTACAGGTAGATAATGAGCAGAGGGAGGTACCTCTCAGCATGGTCTGCTGTTGCTTGGCAGTGCAGATGAGTCGACTGATTCCCTCGATCACCTGACTCTTGCTCTCCACCTCCTTGTCTTTACTCTTCTTTGGTAAGAACATGACTGGGGGAGCACAAGGCAAACCGTTATTGTTGTAGGCAATAGATAAACAAATAATAAATAAATACTCAATTGGTTGCACTAAACTAAAATGTGAAATAACTAAAATGTGAAAAATATGACAAAATTAAAGCAGAAACAGTTAATCTGTTAATCTAACCACCTCACTAGAATAGATGACTTTGTAAACTCTTTAAAACCAATCTGTTTGTTTATCATTATTATATTATTCGTAGTATTTGTTTTTATAAAACGCAATGTACAAACATTGCATTAAAAAACATGCAAAAAGCAAAATAAAAAACAATATATACATATTCTAATGAACAGAGACAGAGATATTTAACGAAGTGCGTTCCGTGTCGTACCCTTCTTGTTCTTCTCCTTGGTGACCACCGTCATGAACATGGTGGGCAGGGAGGAGAGCTCGGCGCCGCCCGGTGGCAGCCGGCTGACCTGCAGCGAGCGGAAGGTGCACTTCAGGGTGCTCTTGGACGACGAGTCGCGCTTCTCCAGGTCCTTCTTGCGTTCGGTCGGCGCCACCCAGTAGTCCACCTGCAGCCCCATCAGCTCCCCGGGGCCGCCGCAGCTACACCCGACCAGTGGCACCATCACCACCAGCACCACCAGCACCACCAGCAGGAGGAGGAGCAACAACATGAAAACAGCACCAGTTAGTTTTTATTTGTTTTCTGATTACCATCACCCGTACACCGGCGTTAAGGCCTCTGTATGCTTCTTCCGATTTCTGTCGGATTGTAGGTCGTACCTGTAGGCTGAACGAAGGTACGGCCCGTACCTGTAGGCCGGACCGTACCTGTAGGCCGGACCCGTACCTGTAGGCCGGACCGTACCTGTAGGTCCGACCCTACCTGTAGGTCCTACCCTACCTGTAGGTCGTACCTGTAGGTCGTACCATACCTGCCGGCCGTACCTGTAGGTGGTACCTGTAGGTGGTACCTGTAGGTGGTACCTGTAGGTCGTACTGTACCTGTAGGCGCTGAAGCTGGTGTTGACGGAGGGGGAGGAGGGGGGCGTGGGCGTGGCCTCCTTCAGGGCGGGGGAGACCTGCGGGGGGGTGGAGGACAGCACCGAGGAGCCCATGGGTGCTGCGTCGTCAGAGTCGCCTGCAGGAGGTCCACACACACACACACACACACACACACACACACACACACACACACACACACACACACACACACACACACACACACAAACTCTGGTCATGTGATGTATCCAAACTCTGGTCATGTGATCTATCCAAACTATGGTCACGTGATCTATCCAAACTCTGGTCATGTGACGTGTCTGCGTGTGTGTCTTGCCTGACGCGGCGGACGCCTGCTCCACCATCCCCACCTTCACCATCTGGACAGTCGGAGCAGAAGGAAACGAGGGTTAGTCAGCAGAAGGAGCTGTCAATCACCTGCCTTGTGATGGAGCTGTCAATCACCTGCCTTGTGATGGAGCTGGGGGGAGGGGGGGAGAGAGACTTACCCCGATGAAAGGGATGAACTTCTGGCAGGACTCCTCATCTGGGCTATGAGGCAGGGAGTTGGAGACCAGAGAGAGAGAGAGAGAGAGGAGAGAGAGACAACAACATATCACCAGCAGTAGATAGACAGAGGATGCTTGTTCTACGTGATTTTGAGAGGAAGCAGAAAGGTAAAATCAAAAGGAGGCTATGACAGCCGAGCAGCAGCTGAAGCGACCCGGTGGAAGCATGGAGTGGTACTACGGTCATACGGTTAGTTACCTCCGGCAGCCCACAACAACGAGGTTAGTTGTTCACAAGGGGACTATGTCGTGTGCATCCGACCAGAAACCGGTCCACAGACAGTAGTAGCATGCTCTAGCTCACAGCCAGGCTAGAGTACCGGCCAGATCATGCTGTCCTGATGCAGCAGGTCATGCACCCCCCGACCCCCGTCCCCCTCCACAGATGAACACGCCCCCCCCCCCACCCCCCAACCCCACCATCTCAGGGGTCCCTTGCAGATCGGCCCAGCAGCAGCAGCATCAGCAGAAGAGTAAGTCATTAACCAGGGAATAGACGGTGACGGACTACAGTAAAGGAACAGGTTGGACCAGGAAGTAGATGGTGACAGACGACCGGTGCACGGGGAAGAGCAGCAACCGAGTGACGGAGCGACGTAGCTAGCATGCGCTACCTGTGGTCGCGGTAGTGCATGCTGGCTACGGCTAGCTAACGACTGTCAAACTATTTTCCTGAGGCTAAGCAGAAAAATAGCCTGGTGCTGGTGCCAGGCGACTAGGCTAACGGCTAGGCTAACGGCTAGGCTAGCAGCGTTATGCTAATGCTAGGTGAGAGGGTTGGTGCTCTTGCCTTGAGGTGACCTGCCACCTGCCCCCCAGCGAAGAGACAGAGAGACTACAGCGGGAGAGAGAGAGAGAGAGAGGAAAGGAGAGAGCCAGAGAGAGAGAAAGGAAAAGAAAAAGAGCGAGAGAGTCTACACAACATCCCTCTCTCTCTCTCTCTCTCTCTCCCTCTCTCTCTCTAAGACCACCAGAACACAATACACTCCAACTGAAAAACAAAACCACATTGAAACACAGACACAGACACAGACACACACACACACACACACACACACACACACCCACCCAGGCAGGCAGCCCAACACATGGCCGGCCTTCATCTGACCTCATGAGAGCTGATCTATTTTCTATTTTCTCTTTTCTGTGACACATTTGACTTGTAAGTTTGCTTAAAGGGTAACTAAGCACTAGAAATATCAAACCACATCACTAGATTTTGTATATAAATAATAAACAGTTATCTAATCGATCTTATCCTATATGTACTAGATGTCGGCGTAAGCCAATAGCAGACAGACACGGGGGGAGGGGGGGCGACAGAGGACAGGAAGTAGTAGGGTTAGACAGGAAGAAATAGGGTTGGACAGGAAGTAGTAGGGTTGGACAGGAAGTAGTAGGTTTGGACAGGAAGAGGCGGGCCCGAGATGGACGAGAGCACACAGAGCCGACAGGAAACCGACTTCATGCCACTTTAACACGTTGACACCTGTCGGACAAGACAGCGGACGCTCACAATAATTATTTCACAATCATTATTTTTCACAATAATTCTCGATTCTCGAATATCGGAACGGCACGATGCGTTTTGGCGCGTTGCCGCGATGACTTTGCTCAGTTAAAGGCAGGTTAACGGGAATCAGAGATATAACACGTTAGTTACAAATGTAGTGTTGGACATCGTTTAAATTGTCATACACTCATAAGACGTGTCAATCTTTCCGGGGTCATTTTGAACCTAGCTATGGATTCTAGAGTTGGATATTGTTGTCGTGTCTTCGGTGTTGTTTTTACAATAAAGAGTGTTTTTGGAGTTAAGAGATTTTAAGCACGTGACGCTAGCTACACCAGACGGCCGTTAAAGTAGCATGCAGCGACTGGAAGAGAGAAGATGGGAAGGGGGGGGGGGGTGGGGGGTAAACACACAGGACAGGAGCACAGGACCTCCAGCAAACACACGACGCACACACGCAAGCGGAGCCACAATACCTTACTGCAAAATCAAAATGAAAGCTCTTTTTCCTTCAGAGATAGAAGAGATGAACAAAAATAATAAAATAAAACACAACAGAAAAAAAAAGACATGTTATTCCCGCACAGAGATGGAGACTGTAAGGTTGGAGGACGACAACACAAACACAGTAAATAAATATGTTAAATAAACACATTAAATATCCCGAAACCCGACATAGACACAAATAAGCAGCTGGTTTTACTATTAGTGTGATGGAATGAGTCTTCCAAAGGGGCTTTTAAACGTTTAGTTAACTCATCAAGTTCTGTTCATTATTGCAATTCCTTAAATTGCTATTTACACCACATTTGTTACACAAGTGCATTCCTTAAACTTATATTAATTCTATATTCATTTTCAATCCAACTCCAACAACATGACGTATAATTTAATTGATAATGACCTTGGGTCGATAAAAACCTTTATCAATAAATTCCAAAGGTGAACTTAAGTCTTTAAAAGCCCCTTTTGGAAAGCAAAAAGTAAACATTATTACATGAAACGCTGTTATGCTCTGAGACAACAACAAGCTCACCCTGCAGTACGTAAGCTAACCAGCACCCACATGAAACTCTCAGTTCCCATTCAAACATGAACCCCACACGGGTGTGTGTGTGTGTCTGTGTGTGTGTCTGTGTGTGTGTCTGTGTGTGTGTGTGTGTGTGTGTGTGTGTGTGTGTGTGTGTGTGTGTGTGTGTGTGTGTCTGTGTGTCTGTGTGTGTGTGTGTGTGTGCATCTATGGCTAGACCCAGATAGTTTAACACAACCCGGTCCAATGATAGGGAGTTTTTGGCGGGAATAAAGTTCCAGATTTGCAGACTGGGATTGTTCCACAACATGTGGATTAGGTTCCCCATCCCTCTGGGTCCCCACCAGAACCAGAACCAGAGCCAGTGGTGGTTCTGGAGTACCGGACCTACCTCTTCTGTTTGTAGGTGAGCATGGCCTCCGCTATGGGCAGCTGGTGGGCCCCGTTGGCCCCCAGCATGTACTGCGTTACCCTGGCGACCACGTCAAGGCTCCCCTGCGCTGTGGGGACACAGGAAGTAGGATTCACCATCTGTGTGGCATCGTACATACGACGTAGAACACGCTAAATACATGCATCCAGCCGTACATCCGTCTATGGTCACTATATCGTACAGTATATCATTAGTAATCACATTTTTGGAAACCTTTTGGAAACCAAACTCTAACTGCTGCAGCCCCATCCACCCCAGACTCTAACTGGGCCAGGTGAGGCTGTAGCCCCACCCACCCCAGACTCTAACTGGGCCAGGTGTGGTGAGGCTGCAGCACCCCCCACCCCCCCCCCCCCCCCCCAGACAGTGGCCCTACAACGGCCCTGGGGTCCTTACCCACGACGGGGGCCTCAGGCTTGTGGAAGAGCTCCCTCCAGGCGACGTCCTGGAACAGGCTGTTGTATCGGTAGTCGATGGAGCCCAGGTACTTAGAGACTGGGTGGGCGCCTGGACCACCACAGAAGAAGAACAACAACAATGTTATGATGGGAAAGAGAGAGGAGCTAGACTGAGACAGATGTCTGGCTTCTGTGATGTCGACGACCTTTTCATGATACCTCGGTTTTATTGTTTCAGTTTCATTATTTTCTGCTTCAATGAATCGCTCTCTGTTTTCAATATATATATCAATATGGCCGCCTAACCGACCCCATATGGCCCACAAACCTTTCCTAGATTTATGGGTATTTATGGGCTTATGCCTGTTCACACAGGAGTTTTGGGGGTGTTATTCATTTCCAGAGTTCCCTGCTTGCCCTCATGTGTTTTATTTAGTTTGGTTGTCTCTTTGAAAGAGCGACCGGCCAGATGCAGTTCACAGGAGTTCACTAAACACAGCAGTACATTCATTTCACTTTTCACAGCCTTCGCCAGGCACGCTGGGGTGTCCGTGAAGCCCTTCAATAAACCAGGAGAGAGACATAAGAACCTCAGGCGTCAGGGAGACCAGAGGGCGGGGGTCCTAAGACACAAGACCATCGGATGTCAGAGAGACCGCAGGGCGGGGGTCCGCTACGCACCGAGGGGGATGACGAGGAAGCGCATGTATCCCAGCCAGTCGGGGGTCTTGTGGGTCAGGTGGTCGACGAAGAGCCTGAGCACGGCGCTCAGGTAGTGCTGGGGGCCCGCCACCGCCACCTTGATGGGCACCGGGGTCTGGGAGTTACAGTTACAGCTGGGGACAGACAGGGACAGCCCACAGTCAGACTGGGTGTTACAGTTACAGCTGTGGACAGACAGGGACAGACTACAGTCAGACTGGGAGTTACAGTTACAGCTGGGGACAGACAGGGACAGCCTACAGTCAGACTGGGGGTTACAGTTACAGCTGGGGACAGATAGGGAAAAGAGAAAGAGGGACAGAAAGAGAGACAGACACAGAAAGAGAGAAAGACAGAGGGGGAGATAGACAGACAGAGAGAGAGAGAGAGACAAGCAAAGAGAGCATAGAGGGAGAGAAAAACAGAGAGAGACACAGAAAGAGAGAGAGAGAGAGAAACAGAGAAAGGAGGTAGAGACAGACAGAGACAGAGAGAGTGAGAGCGAGAAACAGAACAAACGGATAGAGAGAGAGAGAAAAGCAGAGACAGACAGACAAACAGAGAGACAGAGCGAGACAGAGAGAGAGAGCTATTTACAATCTCTGGATGCGAGACACAATGGTGTTGAAGGCAGCCTGGATGTCTGCGGTGGTGCAGGTGCAGACGACAGGTAGCTGGTGGTTCTGGAGGACGTCAGACAGGTACTGAGACAGAGAGACAGAGAGAGAGAGAGAGAGAGAGAGAGAGAGACAGACTCAACCTTTACTTTCCCAGGAAAGACTTTTGAGAGTCTAAATCTCTTTTGCCAGAGTGTCCTGGCGGGGACGTCTGGTTCGCCCACCTGGCCCTGCCAGTCCGAGGTGTTGACCAGGATGATGCTGTCGGGCAGGTGGCCGTCCGACAGCAGGATGTGGTTCAGCTGGTCGTACACCGTCTTCCTGGGGATCTGCGGCGCGCAAAACAAGCGCACCCAAACACCACACTGTCATTGACACACCAACGCACCAGCATCATCACATTTCATCCTAGTGGTTATGATTATAGAGCTTTCTATGAGAGTTTTAACGATTCCGATTCTGCATTGTAAACAAATGACACATTAGTAATTCACTCTTTCAGAGGTTTTCTGGCCAAACATGAATACACAACTTTCTATCCAACAGCCCCTGAATTAAAACCTAGCTCTGCGTTTTTGTAATGATGACCATATCACATAAATATGCCGTGGTATCGGACCGTGTAATCGACAAATGTATTTTGCTGTCGTTGGCCTGCAGCGGCGCCCTCCCACCTGCAGGTGGCAGCGTGTGTCCAGCGAGCGCTCGTTGTCCAGGCTGTTGGCGCGCTCGTTCTGAGGCCTGCTGGGCTGCCGCTCCTTCAGCGAGGTGCTCCGGCCGCGCCGCCCCGCCAGCTTGGGCTCCTGCCTGCCAGCACAGGAGATCACCGTGACTGGAAGCTACTAATGGCACCAATATGAGCCAATCAGAAATAGAGATTGCAGTAGCTATGGTTTCACCAGCAGGGGGGGATTTGTCGGTTCAACGTTTTTTGGTCAAACCTTTAATATATTATATCCTGCGATGGAATACTGGAACATTAACACCCACTTGCACACAGGAAATTATGTTTTTTGTTTAGTTAATGTAATAAGAGTTTGGCTTTGTGATTGACAGTCCTTATGTTATGTATCTGTGTCGTTACCTGTTGGATGAGATAATGAGGGACTCTGTTTTGGTCATCTTGCCAATAGGGGGCAGTCTCTCCAGAAACATGTCCATGTTGTCCATCTCCAGCTCGGTGGTGGGGGTCACGACCCCTGGCTGGTCCTGGAAGAGTACACCCCCCAGAGAACGAATCAGTGGTAAATTCCTCACTCGATGTGGAATATACATGACTTGCTGTGCATAATTCCCTTTCCGACCACTAGATGGCAGAAAAGGACTGCTCACAAGTACAAACTACTGTATATCTGCCAGTCTACCTGAATTTGATTAAATCAGATTTGGATTCAGACATATGGCGACCACACAGGCTTCACCACAACATACGGTGAAGGGGTTATAGTTTTCCAGTTCCAGAAATTTGTATCAGTAAGCAGTGAGAGATTGAAACAACCAAAGCTAAAATGGGCTGGGAGCGATCCCTGGAGGCTCTGGGGTTACGTAAGGAGGACACTTTAAACACTACAGGGAAACAAAACTCACAAAAGACACGCTGTCGGAAACACTGTCCGCCTGGAACTTAGCACCAACGCCCCGACCCTTCTCCGGTTCCACCTGGGGGGGGGGGAAGAGACCGCAACATTCAGCCAGGATAAGATTCTGGGTTCGATTCCGAATCCCTGCAGTCTTCCTGTAGGCGTCCCTTGGATGCCCCCTACCCCCTACCTGCTCCTTAATGACCTGTCTGTGTACTGTCTAACCCCTACCTGCTCCTTAATGACCCGTCTCTGTACTGTCTAACCCCTACCTGCTCCTTAATGACCTGTCTCTGTACTCCATGTGGATTGAAGCCTCTTCCTCCAAGTGACATAAGGGATTAGTTGATATCATTTTGCTTTGTGTCGTCTTAACGATGGACCTGCTAATTGTCGAGGTGATTATCACCTGTGCTGTCTCCGAGGATGACCTGCTGGGAAGGTGGCATCTGTTGAGGGTGGAAAGATGTGCGCACGGGTGAAATGTTTACCACTTCAAACCAGGAGAGCCTCTGCACTCCTATGCCTACAGTACAGTATTCTAGTCTTAGAAAGGGGATTTGTAGAACATAGATGCTTTGTTTGTAGTTAATACTCAGCCAAGTTGTTTTGGATTAAAGAGCGTTGACTTCATGCCAATGTAAAAGGACTGCAATATTTGTGAGGGATTTGAACATCGTGTTGATATCTGTAACTCTACAACGTTCTGTAAAGCCTGTCTTTGAAGCCCAGACTTAAGGTGTCAAAACCGATAAAGGCAAAGAAAAGCCTCCAGTCAGTGTAATATTGTTTCTGCCGTCAGGTTGCAGATCGTTCGTTGTGTTTCGAACGTCCGTGTGATGTGAAAGGTAACTCCAGTTTAAATCCCGCGAGGTGGACTCCTGCGGTGTGTTTGGCTTCTACGCGGTAAACACGCCATTCCTGGTAATCTCAAGGTTCCTTGACCTTTGACCCACGCAGGAGAGTAAACAAACAAATATCCATCCGCTAGGATCAGTAATCGATTTGTTTATTGCTGTGTTATTACTGCCTCTTTGAATAAATATTGCACACTCCTACTACTCCTACTACTGTCCTACTATAAATACT